>WSYQ01001218.1:0-67672 GCA_011426435.1 Lysiphlebus fabarum
TTCTATTGGTGTAGACAGAGTCAGAGCTTATTGTAAAAGTATTTTTTTGATGTTTCTATGGCGTTCAAAAAAATAGAAGTTAAAAAAAAATCAATGTCAAAGCCTCTAGGATTTTTCTACCAAAGACAAGTCTATTTATATGAAGTTGAGGTGTTTGCACTAACTCAAATTCTTGATCTAGAGTTCAAAGAATTTCTAAAAAATTAGAGAATGTTTCTTTTTTGATGCTCTACAAGATAGAAAAAAAAATCACGATAAACTTCACTCTAAAATTTTTTAGAACAATAACAAGTCAATTTTCACGGAATCCAATTGTCTTGATAATTCAAACTCGTAAACGAAACTCAGGAAAATTCTGAAAAAATTACAGAATGTTGCTCTTTCAATGCTCTACAAAATAGAAAAAAAAAATCACGATAAAGATCTTTTTTTCAAAAAACGCTATTTCTGAAAAAATAGCCTAACTTTGGCTAAGTGGACGTGTCCGTTTTTAATTTTACGACTCCAGGTGGTTCCTATTGGTGTAGACATAGTTAGAGTATATTAAAAAAGTATTAACTTTATGTTTCTATTGCGTTTAAAAAAAATAGAAATAAAAAAAATAAATAAATGTCAAATCCTCTAGGAATTTTTCTTTCAATTACAAGTTTATTCATATGAATTTGAGGTGTTTGCACTCCCTCAAATCCTTGATCTATAGTTCGGAAAATTTTAAAATATCAGAGAATGTTTTTTTTTTAATGCTCTACAAGATAGAAAAAAAAAATATCGAATAATTTTTTAGAATTTTTTATTTCAATTACAAGTCAATTTATATGAATTTAGAGGATTTACACTATCTAAAAGTCATGATCTAATCGTGGGAAAATCGATCAATAATTGACTCTGAAAAATTTATTTTAACCAAAACGTCTCATTTCCACAAAGATTATTATATTCAGAGGTAGATGTTGGCGTCAAAGTCCAATAAAATTTTTAAATGAATAAAAATAATCCATTTTATGCTTTAAATCAACGTCTTACATTGTCGTTAACTCAATTCAATCATAATCCCATGTAATTTTAACTTAGAAAAATTATAATCGACCAAAATGCCCTATTTCTACAAAACTGACTCTGGCTTTAATTCTAATAAAAAATTAACAAAGTATAGCCTGAATAATCTACTGTGTGTGATGATCATAAATGGTTGTTGATTGTTGTGAGGATATACAAGGGAGAATATTATACATATATAAAAAAAAAAAAATATATATATATAATAAAGAAGAAAAAAGTTGCGACCGGCTCACCCATGTTTGCTAAGCAATCAAGCCCAATCATTAACCCCCCTATGTGAAACAGTAGGTTCATATTCTCAACGCTTCTTTCGTTTTTATATCGATAATATTAATTGGTTAAAATCGTTTATGATAGACCACTAATTTTTTTTATTTTATTAATATACAATACTTTTTAAATTTCCTATTGTATTTGATTGTTATTTTTACTGGCTTTTAATACTAATTTATTTATTTTTCTTTTTTAATTAATTAAAATTAAATTAAATTATCTTTTAAATTTTAATTAATAAAAAAAAGTTAATGTTTGTTTTGGCTCTTATTACCGATTGAAAATAACTAACTCGTGTTTAATATTTTATCGAAAAAAAATTCTGTAAAATTTATATTTTAATTTCAACAACTTTGATAATTAATTATATTAATTTTAATAATAATCAAATTTACACAATAAACCGAGTGTATGCATTGATCATCAAGACATATTATAGGTCAGACTTGAAGACAGGAAGTCGACATAATCAGGGGTAGTGAGTGGTAAACAAGGGTGCGGTTAGTGTCACCTCAGCAAAAGACCTCTCTTTATATATTCCTTTGAGAATCATATCATGTACAAAACTTTTGTCTATGAATTATTCTCAGAAGTCACTGTCTCATTAAAGAACCAACTAGACTTTTTTTTTTATCATTCGTTTTCATTAATATCAATTGGTCTAATGACAATTTAATTTAATTAAATATATAATTATAATTAATAATAATAAAAAATTTAAAATGATAGTGATAAAAACTGATAACAAAAAAAAAATTATCTGGATTTTATGTTTTTTTTTTTTCCCTATTTTATTTTTTTTTTTTGATGATTCAAATATATAATATATTATATGATAAGATCAACTTACCCATTGGAGTCCATTTCATAGTCTTTTGCTTTGGCGGCATGATTTTCGCGACATCGACAGAATATTATTAACAATCCTGTGAATAATACAAATACTGCTGCACTGACAATAATTGCAATGAGAATTGCTGGTGTAACACCTCCAGCTTGTAAAATATATGATGGTCCAACTGTAAAAATAAATAAATAAATAAATATTAATTAACAAAAATAATAAAAACAAAAAAAAATGACAGAAGAGTATGTGGTTAATTTAATATTTAATTAATTTTCCTATTTTTTTATTTTTTGTCTTTAAAACCTGTACAAAATTTCAAATGAAAAGAGAACAAAATAAAAAAAAATAGAATTAAAAAAATATGTCTTCTTTGCTTAAAAAATTACTTTCATTAGAGAAAAAAAAAAAATACTTTTTTCTTTCAAATTGTCACAAAGGGTGCAAGACAAACGTTTTTATTTTTTTTATTTATATTGAAAATAATTATATGCACGAGGGGTTGAAAAAAAAAAAATAAATAAATAAATAAAATACAACCTGGGACTAATAACGGGGTAGCTAAGGACACAATTAAGGTTAAAAAATGAACATAAAAAAATAATAATAAAGAAAATAACCATTGGTAATCACGATAATAATAAGGAAGACTTTTGTATATAATTTGCAGTTTGATGAGACTAGTTACACCATACTTTTTAAAACTTTTTAAGGACTTTTTTAGGCTATTTGGTATTTTTTATGTTTCTTTTATTTATTTATTTATGTTTTTTAGTTTTTTTTTTCCACTTTACATAGAGTCTCTGAGGAATTCTTCTATGTATCCCCAGTGCGCTGCCAAGGTCAATCAAAAAATGAGAAAATGTATTTTTTAATATTGTAAAGTTTCTTTATTTTTTTTTTTGTTTAATATCCAAGGGGAATATAATACACACTTAGAGGTTTATCATAAAAAAAAAATGACCTAAATATCTGAATGACATGTACGTAATTTAATTTTTAAAAAAATTAAAAATTTTTACTAATTAAATTAAAATATAAACAAATAAAGGAGTAATATATTAAAAAAAATAATATCAATATTATTTTTAAATGTATATATTAAAGTTTTTAATTCATAAAAAAAAAAAAAATATTAAAACTACAGGAAATATCAAGATATCAAAGTGACAATGCAAAAGAAACAAAAAAAAAAAAAAAAGCACATTGTGAGAAATCGAGATGTTTAAGTTAATTAAGCTAGAATTGAAGTGAATAAACGCAATTGCGGACACATCCTGATGATTTTAATTTTCACAATTTAATATATCAATGCACATATATATGACAGTTGAAGTTGAAAATAAAAAAATCATGGAAAAAAAAAGGACAAGTTTAAATTTACAAATTAATATATAACAACAAAATTATTTTAAGGATCTTGAATTAAAATATTGTGATGATATAAACAAGTATTATACACTTGAACGTATATTTTCTACAAATGTTTTTAGTATATAAACAAAAAAAAAAAAAAAAACCCAATGAAGCATTGTTAGTTGTCGTACATGAAACAAAACATTTAGCCTTTAGACCCCACTGTGGCTAATATTCAACATCAACAAATGGAACAAAGGTATTGTGGATTCGCAAGCATGTTTGTTATTAACTGACCAGTCCGAATGAGACACCCGGGACAAGAGTTGCAATGAGGAGTGATCATAATATACCCGCCCTATTAAACTAACTGACCAACCCCATCCACAATCTACAAACTCTCAATGTATATATATCTAGTGTTATATTCGAAAGGATTGCATGAAAATAGTTGGGGCAAACAGCCAAAATGCATAAACCCTGGGCATTCCCTTGTTACCATAAATGATCAACGACAAGTCTTTAAATTGCTTTTCATGTTTTACTCAAATCAATTTGTATTGAATGTTTAGGAGATGTTTATATAAATAAAATATATTTATAAATTAATATGTTATTTTTGATTTTATTTTAAAATATAATTTTTAATATTATTATAAACCTATCATAACGATAATTGAATTAATTATTATTTAAATTCATAAACACGCAATGTACATGTTAACGAATTGATACCATCAATTAATTAATTAGTTTATTTATCCAAACGGTTATTTTTTTATATAAAATATTTAAAAAATTTTAAAAATATGAATAAATTTTTTTTAAATTATTATCAATTTTATATTATACAAAAAAAAAAAAAAAAGCAAAAATGCAAACATATATTAACTTCAACAAAAACGATCCATGAAATCCCATCAGACCAAACAATATATCCCTAACCTCACTAAAAACTTTTCGTTTTTTCGCGATGTACCTATATGAACACAATATGGTCCCTTAGAAAATGTATAGTTCCCCAAGGAATAGATCTTGACGCGCCCAAGAGAACAAACAGAAACAAATAGCTGTACATGCGAAAGCAACAAAAAATAAAATTGAATCGAATCTTCAGTACCACGATAGTATTGTATACATATTTAAATGATTAAAAAAAAAAATAAAAAAAAAAAAAATGTTATCATGTTGATATGATTAATTTATTTCAATGTAAAGTTTAACTTTGATCCAGACAATATTAATCATACCAAACTCATATACTGAACTATAAAACTTTGGTATAATATTTTCAATTTAAAAATTGTAACATTTGATTGTTTCAAAAATGAAAAATAAAAAAAAGCTATATAGTACTAGTTTCAACAATGTAAATAAACATACTGGCCAAGAGTAATTTAAAACAATTCATGCCAAAAACCTATCCATATGATTGTAAATAAAATGATAAAGGCGTAACTGTAACATTGAAAAGTATGTGAGTAAGAATCGAGTCACGCTCATCCCGAGGGAAAAAAAAAAAAAAAAATAGAAAAAATGGTAACAGAAAGAACACAGAAAACAAAACGAGCGTGAACCACCCGGGTGTGTTCATCCCTTAGGAATTATACTCTCCCTTCTTTTATATATATTTTTATCATCTCTATATATATATATGACAACCTTTAGCTTCCATTCGTAATTGTATAAAATCTGACATACTATATACACCCCTCTTCAGCTAATTATCGACTTGAATAAGAATTCATCCCCTAAAATATATAACTGATTTTTTACATTCATATATATACTTGTGACCTCTTCAACTGTCCCTGTAGTAATTTATTACTATTAAAATAATCAATTTAATAAATAAATTATACTCGTAATTTTTAATGAATATATATTTTCAATATAATTATATAGTTATTTAACTTTTGGTCAGTTTTATTTCGAATATAGTTTAATTTTTTTTACATAAAAACAGAGTTCGATTTCATCGAGAAATCCAAAGCTATAGTGTCGATTTTTGAGACTAATTTTTCACCTGGATAAGTTTGATATAAACTGTTGTTCTCTAGAGAGATGTTTGAGATAAATTTAAAAAAAAAACAATTCCAGTTGTAGGGAAAAAAAAAAAAAAAACGCGATGAAAATGGGATTGAAAAACCACCAGACTAATCTTGGTGCCTTGTGACTACTCTATGTGTATTTGTCCCTCGCGTAATATCCATATATATATATATACAACCAAAAAGTATATTCTTGTGAGAAAAATTTCATTTATATATCCACATATGTTTGCACATGCCATAAGTGATTATGATGGTGGTAGTAGCGATGATAGAGTATGCATAAACTGTGCGTCGTTTAAATAAATGTTTAATCTCATCTGTCGGCTTTTATTATTATTATTATTATTATTAATATTTTTTATTTTTTCATATATTTTTCAATCTACTATTGTACGCAGTGTTAGCTGACATTTTTTTTTTTTTTTTATATTTTTTAACTTTATTTTCTCTTATACACTATTTGCACACGCGGAAAAGCTTCACTATGTATAAATGGCCAACATATAAGAGGCGCATCAGGACACAAAACCTGAGGGAATAAAAAATAAAAACAAGGAAAATAGAATGAAAGAGGGGAATATCTGAGTTGGAAAAATGTACATATATAGTAAACCAAGTAAAAAAAAAAAAAAAACAATCGACTCTGTTCAGTGGCTATGCTATTTTTCCCCTTACTTTACTTTATTCACCCATTTAACCTCTGCATTGCAAATGCCACCCTTTAACCCTCTATTTCACTAGTTTTTCCTGAATAACATATATATGCATACACACTAATACAAACTTTAATGCAAAAATAGTATAAAGTTGTATGAAGAAAAAGGATCATGAAAAGCTCAAAACTATTATTTTAACAAAATATCTTTAAATGGGTCGTACACTGTACCATCATTGCCGTTAGCATTTGTACTTTTCTTTTATATAGTAAAACAAAGGTAGATGTATTTTTTTTTTACAGTCTAATTCTCTTTATTTTATTTTTGAGGTTTTCATGATAGCAAAATTGAGAGAATAAAAAAAGTACAGAAAAAATCGCAAGTGGGTAAAATTATATGAGACATTGAAAACGATATAAACTTCAAGGAAACATATCGCGAGATGAAAGGATATATACCTAGTTACAAAATAAGGGTTTTCTCCTGTTTAAGGGATTATTAAACTGCCCGTTATTCAAATATATGCTAAATGCATGGGATGCACGATAGCCTTATCAAACCTGCCCCATTTTCAATGTATGCTTGTGGCTATACATATGTATATATAGATTGCAAAAAAAAAATTTTTTTTGCTTCATTCATTGTACTATTAAATGATGACCCAAGTACATGTATGTGTATATATTCCAAACCCATATATATATATATATATATATATATTTATGTATGGAAATTTAAGACTGTATAAAAGATCAAAGCTTCCGAAATCACAAAGAAGAAAAAAATTTGCTTTTTTTTTATTTTTATATTTTTAAATTATTATGTTATTTTCAAATATTATGAGTTTTATAATAACACATACAAGAGAATAAATAAAAATAAAAAAAATCAAATGACATTTCTTCAATTAGTCACAGAGACTTGTGGGTATATGTTACAACTAATGAAAATAATTTGAAAAAAAAATAATAATAATAATAATAAGACAATAATAAATTAGTAAAAGGGGGTATATAGTAATGACAAGAGAAATACTATAACTTTGTGGAAAAAATTAGCAAAAAAAAAAAAAACCCTCATTTAAAAGTAGAGAATGATTTAATGAAGATGACCTCATGAGACTACACTGTTGTTTTACCACGTTCACGCTAAACAAATTCTCACGGTAATACGACAAGCCCGCAAGTCAAGTGGCGTGAATTGTCGGCAATTGTTTCCGAAATCCCGCGCATATGCCGTGCACTGTACTCTAATAGTTACATATATATATATATATACATATAATAACATGTGTGTGCGAATAATGGATTAAATGTGCGAATTAAATGTATTATTGTTGATGTATATGTGATGCATTTATACTAAAATATATATTTTACTAACTAGATATATCAACTTGATGAATGAATGTAATATATAAATATTTTTGTAAAAAAAAAATATCAATATGATATCATCTGTATCAATGAAAAAAAATACAAAAATATAATTAATTTTGGAATTTTTAAAAATCTATAAATTTTGAAATTCATATAAATTGAATGAAAGATATTTTTTTATTTTTAAAATTTTATCTTTATAATAAAGTATGATTTATATATTGCAGAATCCATATTACAATAAATACCGTGTTTATAGTGATTCTGATGTGTGAATCACTCGACACAATTACGACAATTACGTATATATATACTAAGAGTCTACATTTGTGCCCACTCTGATGTTCCCACGCCCTCAGCGAACACTTGCTACATATATATGTAGTAAATTCATTGTGCAAATCTTAATTTTTTTCATAAAGGGTTATATAGTATAATGAACAAAGTAAAGAAAATATAAAATATATAATAGAAAAGAAAAAAAAAAAAAAAAATGGGATTTAGTAGATCAAGACAAAAGTGCAAGTGTCACATTAAAGATGCACCCGGAACATCTACAAGTGTCATCCTGCGGTGATTCATTCCTATTATTATTAATTGAGAAATTTTTTATTATCATATAGGCAATAATAATTTGTTAAAAAAATTTATTATTATTATTTTTTTTTTTAATTAATCAACTTGATAAATTATAATAATTATATATTTAAAAATTTAAAATTAAAAAAAAAAAATAATAATAATCAATCTGTCATTTTGATTATATATATATCATAAAAAAAAAAAAAAATAAGAATATATAAAATTCAATGATAATTTAATTTGTATTTTATGAAAGTAAATTTATTGGTATAATGTAATGATAAACTCAACCCCAAAAAGTTTTTGGTATTGGTGATCATAGTATGGGATAGAAATCAATTCCGCGCTTCCAAACCCTCCAAATACACAAGAGATTTGACATTTGACACCTTGTAAGCTCTTGCAAAGACTCTCCCTAATATACGTATATATATATTTATATATGTGTATCATTTTTACACCCCCATATTCATACATTGGACTGATTATGATCTTGCTAATCCCTGGGTACATTTGCAATTGTATTATATGTTGTAGTCAGGGGCCAAGTAAGCAAACTAACGTGTGGCCACGTCAATTCTGGACCACCCTGACGTGATTTTTCAATTGTACGCAAAAATAAATAAAAAAAAATCTCACAAAAATTTAAACAATATAAATTTATATAAGATTTTTTTATTCTTTAATTTAAGACCTTGGAAAATTATAATTTTTTTTTTTATTTTTTAATTATAAAATTTTTTTAAAGAATATTAAAAAATTGATATGATAATATTAAAAAACCATTGAAACCAAGATTAAATTACAAAAAAAAAAAAATAACAATTGAAATAATGGAATTGAAATAATTAGTAAAATCTAATTAGTTCAGGAATAAAAAAAAAAAATAATAAAGAAAAAAAAATTAGTATATTACAAGAATAATAAATTGTGAATATAGATTATACCTATAAAAAAGAAGTTAATGAAATAGAAACCACAATCAAAATGCTAATCGCTTTCAACAAGGTGTAAGTCGATTGAAATTGGATGAAAGGTAGTAGTTTTTTTTTAAAAAAAAAAAAAAGAAAAAGGGAGTTTGATACTGAATTTATTACGAGCAGTAAATGTTATAGCTCAAGAGCATTACACTAGATTACTGATATAGAAACGATGAAAAAAGAGAGTAAAGTGTGGTAACACCAATGTACAAAATAACGCTAACCCTAAATAAATAATTTTTTTTTTTCATACATATATAGATGTATACAGGCTTGCAAGCCCCCAATATCGCCAATCTATTTTTTTTTTTTCTGTCAACCCCCTGGGCACTAGAGTCTTGACAAAACACTAGATACTTGCTGGGACCTTTCGTAAATATTGTTACTACTACCCCGCCGGCAATTTAACTGTCCATATGTCGTTTCTAAGCGTTGTTCTTTTTATTTTCAAAACGAAATAAACTTTAACATTATTTTTTTATTTTTTATTTTATTGCAACATTTGTACATTAAAAATGTACTTGATTTATTTTATACTCTTTACAAAAAACTCATTATTTAAATATATATAAAATTGATTTAATCAAAGTTGGTATTGTTCTGATTGGTCAACAAAAAAATTTGATAATTTAAGGGAATGATTGAAAGACAATAATAATGCATTAAAGTACAGCAGGTGAAGCATGCAACATCACCACAAAGTCTGGCACGTGTCTCAATTTTGTTACCAAATTACATGGCCAATTTAAAATTTAACAAGAAGAAAAAGGGGAACAACACATGTATCCAAAATGTATTCTAAATCGATCATGCAAATTTTTATAAATATCATTTAACAAAATTTAGTTCCTATATGTATTTTTTAAATTTTTACCTCGACCTTTTTCGTTGTTTTTTTTTTTTTTTCTGTCATCTACCTTTTTTTTTTTTTACCCTATTGAGATTCTATATTATATCGATGACTCAGTTACACAGCGTTAAATATATAAATTCCTCGTTCTACCGTACGAAGATTTATTATCCCGTTGAATTGAAGGGGCGGTGCCACAATAACCCAACAAATTGCGGAACGCATCGAATGGAGACGTTACGAGTTGTACGATATCCAATCGACCCCTCTTGCATATATATATATATATTTATAAATAAACACCAATACCAATAATCAGCATATGTATTGTGCTGTTTGTTTGGTTTTATATGAGAACGAGCAAGTGTGAAAATCAGGTGCATTCATAATGCAAAGATCGTTTTTTTTCCTCCCTCAAATTTTTTTTTTTTTTAAGGCTATATTATATGTTTCAGTGCGATACGTGCTGAGAAAAATCAATTAGTTATGCGACAAAAAAAAATATATATATATATATAAATTCATGTCGAAAAAAGGAAAAAAAATAAAAGGGGAAAAACAATTTTCTTTTAGCAATAGTAATTTAATAAAAGTAGCGTAGACTGACACAAAAATAAAACGACTTTAAAGAAGAAAAGTAAAAGAAAAAAAAATAAATAAATATATATAAAATAAAAAGTAATTCAAGCCCGCGTGAAAAAAAAAAAATAGTACAGATAGTATTATAGATAAAAAAAGAAAAAAAAGGTGAGAATGGTTAAAGTATCGAAATTGTCTGAAAAGTGACAGAGTTGAAGGGGTGTAAAACAATTAACGACACTATACTTGTTTCATCCTTTTGGTATTGGCTTGTCTACGCCCCAGACTATTAGTATAATCGTTGTTATAAAAGGGTATGAGATGAGTAAAAAGATGGAGAAAGTTTAAAGGTGTTATATCTATATACAGAGGGTTTATAAATGAGAAGAACACGTTCAGCATTAAAAGCCTTTCGTAAAACCCCGTACTTGAAATCCCTTGGGTTTTATAATATATATAACGACAAAGATGACAAGAACAACGATATTTATACAAAGAAATGAATTTTAATTTTTAACAAATTACAATAAAATGATTGTCATCATTTTAAATTTTTATAAACAAATTTGAATTGCAAGATTTAATTTTTAAATTAGAAAAATATATGTATATATATTTTTTTTGTAAACTAGATTTCAAGATCATATTTATTTTGAAACTTTTATATATATGAAAATCATTGAGGCATAAGTATCGTCAGTATTCAACGATGCAAAAATTAACAATAATCTTGAAAACTTGGCAGGTTGATCCTCTTTGAGTAATGTTAAAATCTGGGGTGTTTCTGGGAATAGTCCAGATGACCCGTATGTATATATATATACATGTATATATTGACGAAGAAATATACATTAAACTTATCGTGTGGTTATATATATACACCCTAAAATAATGTTTTGGTGTTAATATACACTATTATATGTATAACAGTGTGATGATGATGATGATAAATACAATTGAAGACCAATACAAGTATCATTTGCCAATGCAATAGACTTGTAATTGTAGTGTCATTAATTTTATATTGAATTTATGCGAAGAAAAAAAAGAGCAATCATTTTTTGACACTGACTGATTTACTTATTGATGATCAGTTCAATAGAAATTATTTGGATACGTCTATTGATACCTACTTTGAATGAAATATTAGTCTATTTTTTTTTTGTCCATCACTGTGATTGTATTTGAATAAAAATGAAAACAACCAACTAAATTTGAAAAAAAAAAAAACTTATGTCTATTTAATAGACATTGTCCAAGATGGAATAGATGATCAAATTTATATCGAAAAAAAAAAAATGGCTATTTTTATGATATACCTATACATATTTTTATTTATTTAAAATTTTAAAAAAGTATAAAGTTACTCTTCAATATAAAGCAATATATAGGTATATTAGAATGACGGGTGATGGAAGATGTGATGATTCAGTATGCAAACTTTATTTGAATATTATTGGCAAGATAGTATTTGTCACAGGATCGTTTTTAAACTTTGGATATATAAAACTTATCTGTATAGTCAGTTTAGCAAAACTCGGATAGAAAAAAAGAGGAAATAAAAAAATAGAAAAAGGCAAGTTTAGAAGATGAAAAATAAAATAAAATGAAAAGTCGAGGGGTGAATTTTTCGTTTTATCGTATCTGAAAGACGACGCCTCTTTTACCCGTTTACCCGAGGGGACACTTTCGTCCAACCAATATCACCTCCTCATTCCAAGTTGGTTCCAATATCTAAGTTTCCGACTGGTCATGAATAAACTATTTTCAACTTTAAATATCTGAGTGACCTTTTTTTTTATTTTTTTTTATCTACTTTTTCAAATTTTTCCCTATCAAATAGCATCAACATACTATAAAGATCCATAGAGTTAGGACAACCCTCTTGTAGCACAATCACTCAAGACTATTTTGGGTATAAACTTTGTACAATTTAAAAAGAAAAAAACTACCTATCGATGAGTACATATATAGAATATTTGACTATTTAAAATAATTATATTTTAAATATAAAATTCAATCTGTAAAAATAAATCAATTAATATTAATATTTGCAAAAAACTTTTGAAACATCAGTTGTATCAAGTTTATCTTATTATATCTCTCGATTCACCAATTAATATCAATTTCTGTACAAATTATCATCCATCTAAAGTCAGTTTATCTTTGTCTTATGTATATATATCTTTTGTCTTTCAGGGTATATAAAAAAAAAAAATTAGAAAACCCTCGAGTTAAATTATATACTCATGGTAAATTCACCCTAAATAAGATTCATATAATCCAACAGACTTGATGTTTTTTTTTTTTTGTGTTTTTACTCATGAAAAACCAGGTACCAAATGGCCTTTCATGACAACGGACCAACCATTGTCTAAAATATATCAAAACCAGCCAACCGCGAATATCCTTGATTAAACAAGTAAAGAGAAAAAAAAAACACACTCAGCCATTTTTATTCGTAGCTTTTTTATTTTATCAATGTGTGCGATAATTTATACATGGTAACATACATGAAGAGAGAAAATTCGTTTGCCATTTATAAACTATATTTTTTATTTTGTTTTAGCTTTTTAAAACATACCGACACATTTCATCGAAAACACTTGACTTTTTTCGTGTTAAATTGAATTGGTTGTATATTTTAAAAAAAAAAAAATTATACAAATATGATGTAGTAAAATGACAATACTATGCTTATTTTGAAAATGTGTAAAAATATGAGTAAATATTTTTTGAATTCATGACTCAACATAAAAATAAAGAAAAATAAATGTCAAAATTAAAATGTGTCATTGTCATGTATTATATATATTTCAAAGTTGTGCAAAACAATTAGTAAAATAATCATCCAAATGAGATTTATTTTTCAAATGAAACTGTAAAATTTCCAACAAAAAAAAAAAAGAATGAAAATAAACCTAACACAAAAAACAATGCACTTTTTAAATAAAAAATTAATCAATTGATGATAAAAAAAATAAAAATTACAATTGCCCAAATTTTCAAGATGATTATGATTTAAAATAAATCATTAAAAAAAACCACAACAACAATAATTTACATTTCATAAAATTGTAAAATTATTATTTTTTTAATTTAGAAAAAAAAAAAGAAGAATCAATTGTCCACCACCAACAGAAATAAATATAAAAAATTAATTTTCCAACATTTGTTATAAAAGAAAAACAGCTGTAAATTATCATTCGTATATAAAATAGATATCTATATATCCATTTTCTTTGTTATAAAAATACATAATATTTTTTTTTTTACAGCTCGAAAAAAAATATTTTTGCATAATGCTGTCAGAGTGTCAGTGTCAGTGTTGTTATTGAAATACTCATGAGAACAATAGCCAAAATGAAAAAATATAATTTAATAAATTTATTAATATTTTATTTAATAAATTTATGTTATTGTAAATTACAATATCGTCCAGTTGTTATAATACATGGTGTTTTAACTGGTAGTGAAAGTATGGAATTAATAAGTTCAAGGATACAAGAGGTATGAATATCAACATGATAAAAAAAAAAGAATATATATATATATAAACAAAGAAATAAAATTATCTATATATATATTTGTTTTTTTTTTTTTTTTCAAAGATTCATCCTGGTACTCAAATATATAATACACCACGTTATGCTGGATGGAATAGTTTAGAACCAATGTGGCACCAAGTTGAACAAATTGGTGAAGATGTTATGGCTATATCAGCTGCATATCCAGAAGGTATTAATTTACTTGGTTACAGTCAAGGTGGTCTTATTGCAAGAGCAATATTACAAAGATATCCTGAACACAATGTACGAACATTTATTTCATTGAGTTCACCACAAGCTGGTCAATACGGAAGTTAGTCATTTAATTTAAAAAAAAAAAAAACAATTATTTATATTTAATATCATTGTAATATGATATTTTATACATGTTACAGCAAAATTTTTACGTTTATTTTTTCCTGATTTATTTTGTGAAACTGCTTATGAATTATTTTATTCAAGAGTTGGACAATTAAGTAGTGTTGGAAATTATTGGAATGATCCATATGAACAAGTATATTATATTTTTTTTTAAATAAAATAAATTTAAAAAAAATATATTTAAATTATAAAAAATTGATGTTTTTTTTTTTTCAGAAATTATACATGAAGTATTCAAAATTTTTACCATTTATAAATAATGAAGCAAAATCATTGAATACAACAACATTTAAAGAAGCATTAACAAAATTAAATAAAATGGTACTTATTGGTGGACCAGATGATGGTGTAATAACTCCATGGCAAAGTAGTCAATTTGGTTATTTTAATAATAATGCAACAGTTGTTGATATGAAGAAAAGAGAAATTTATCAAACTGATGCAATTGGACTTAAGACACTTGATAATAATAAAAAATTAATCATTCATACAGTACCAAATATACCACATTTTATGTGGCATAAAAATATATCAATTGTTGATAAATATATACTACCATATCTCGATTAATATTATTTTAATTAAAATATATATATAAATATATAAATTAATTAGTGATAATTACTAACTCAAATAATTTGATGAGATAAATTAAAATTCAAGACTGAATTTATCCAACAAATTTTTAAATTAATATACTCAAAAATTATAATGCCAATTTATTTTTATATAACAATAATGGATGAATAAATGAATAAAAAAAAAAGTAGATAAATTAAAAAAAATATATATCAAATAACACATGTGTATTTAATTGAATATAATTTTTATTTTTATAATTAAAAATATTTTTTTTTATAATATATTTTATATGCTAGAAAAATATCAAGATAAAAAAAAAAAAATCATGAATATGGTAACTTTTAAGTATTTATTTTTAATATAATATTTAATTATTTAAAAAAAAAAAAATATGATAATATAGTTGATAATAACACTGGAAAATATTTTTTTGTTTATTTTAAAAAATTAATTTTAAAAATATTTACCATGTGTAAGTCTTGTAATTAAATCCCAAGCCCATTTTGGTTGATCTGCTGGTACCATGTGCCCAGCATTTCTTACTAATACTTCAATAAGATTATCAGTTATTTTTGAATAACCAGCAATTTCTTTATCAACAAACCAAGTTTTACGTTTAGCTTGTTTATATTTATCAGCTCCTGGCCATTTTAATTGTTGTAAATAATTTTCAGTTAATGGATAAGCAACAATAATATCAAGTTGTCCATTATAAATAAGTACTTTATAATATTTTAATAATTCAACAATTTTATCAGCTTCAGAATGTGTTATATCATTTATTAAATGTTTTTCAACTTGATTTGCTTCAACATCATATGAACAATTACCAACATGAATAGAACGTCTAACATCAACTCTTTGTATAAATTCAGACATCCATAATGATTCATTATTATCAATTGTTTTTAAATAATTAAAATAAAAATCAAAACCAGTTAAATTTTTAAATAAACTTGGTGATGAATTTAAATCACCATCAATAAGTTTATTAAATATATCAAATGCTTCATTATATTTACTTTGATTTATAAAATTTCTTCCTTGTTTTTCATAATTATGAAATTCATTACGTCCATTAGAATCAATTAAACCAAGTTGATAAAGATAATCACCATAAAGTAATTGATTAATTGGATCAGTTAAACCATTACCAATAGCAATACCTTTCATATTTATTTTTATTTTAGATGTTGGATTTAATTTATGTATTGTATATGATAATGCTGGTACATATTTACCAGCATATGATTCACCAGTAACATAAAATGAATTTTTTTGTAATTCAGGAAATAATTTAAAAAATTGTGTTCTTCATGAAGATCTAATCCAACTTCTGTTTCATTTGTACAATAACCTTCATCATGATCAGTAAAACTATAACCAGTACCAACTGGATTATCAATATAAATAACATTGTGATTAATTGTCCATGAATAATCACGTTTTTTAAGTGTTTTATTTTGTGTTACTGAAAATGGTCCATTTTCAGTAAATAAACCAAATAATGAACTTGCACCTGGACCACCTTGAAGCCAAAGAACAACTGGAGCATCTTTTGGATTTGACTGATACAAAATGTACAAAAAAAAAATAGATATTAATTCACCTAGTAAATATATTATTTTATGATATTTTTTTTTGTTTTCAATTACTTACTTGAGCAGGGAAAAACCAGAAAAACATATTTGAATTATATTTTTTATTAACAGTCAAATATCCAGCATAACTACTAACATCACTCATATCTTTATGATCAACTGTTGCACTTTTTCTTGCATCTTCAATTTTTCCAGAATCAATTAATGGAGTAAGAAATAATGGTTTACCAGCATCATCATCAGTATCAAGTGGAAATTTTGTTAATTTAGGATAACCATTTGTAAATAATGCAAAATTTACATTTACATTATTTATAAAAATAATTAATATACTGATAATCCAAATAATGGAATAATTTTTTTCCATTGTTAATTAATTTATCAAAATATAATTATTATTTTAATCAAGGCGTTAACAACAACAAAGTGATAGTTATTTTTAATGGCCGGTTATGCTGTAAGAATAAAATAATAATTACGTATTAAAATTTAAGTAACAAAGTTCACTATATATTATGATAATTATTCAAGTAGATAACTTATCAATTTAACTTGGACTAAAAATGTATATATTAATAAAATTAAACTTACTGATTAAAAAAATATATAATTTAACTTGTCTCTTCTTGTTGTTACTACTTGCGGTTTTGTTATTGTTGTTGTATAATTTTACTTTTCACTGTATAGCTGCGTCATTTATGAATAAGCGCTCATGTTAACTGGTGTTGAAACTTGTTACTTTTAGAGATCTAGTCTTGCTTTTAGGATACTTTTTTATACTTGGTTGGTAAGTAACATGCACTACCAATAACAATTAAAATTTAATAAATAAAACCACAGTATTTTTTTAAATCCAACCAAGTCTTTGAACGATTGTGTTAACACATGGTATAAAGCAATATGTTAAAAATAAAATTGCGCTTTAAGCAGCAAATTTTAATAAATAATTGGGGATTATTTTTATAAATTATAACATGTACATGATAAAGATAACGATACGTGTCATCTAGACAGTACCATGATAATATTTAATTTAAAAAAAAAACAGCTAAACATATAAAAGCAACTTGCAAAAAAGCAAGATGACTTAAAAAATATATCACAGAGTATAATTGAGTTTTAATAAATATTAACATCAATTATTTAAAAGTAATATAACAAGATAGTATGAAGAAAATAGAAACAATACAATCAATCAATTATAATAATAATTAAATAAAAATCTTACCTGGTATGCGGATGTTCATCATCCCACGTTGACTCCAAAATGGTCCTCATGAAGTTCATGATAATCTCATCAGCAACAAGTTGATTAATAACACAAACAAGCATTTTATTTATTTTTTTTTTCACAAAAATTTCACTACTATTTATCACTTTTAAATTTTTATTTTAAACTAAAAGCACTATTGCAACAATAAAAAAAAAAATACTCAAACAAATAAACTTAAATTCACTTTTATATATATTTTTTTTTTAATAAAAAAAATAAAATTAAAAATGATAAATTATATTTAAATAACACTTCACTATTTACTTGATGATCTACTATTTAATATAAATTTTGTTGTTTATTAAAAAAAATAATTTATCAAATGAGAAAAAAGCTTGAATCAACTGCTGCTAATACACAAACATATACGTCGTTCTAAAAACATTTTTCTATCACTTCACCGATGGCATACAATTCTTGGTACTCTTGATATCAACTTGTTGATATCAAAAGCACACCAGCTTATATGATAAATTTAAATTAAAATATATAAGTTTAACAATCAGTAAATGTTTACCGGTAGCAACAATAAGTGGTACATTGAAAAAAAAAACATAAAACACCAGCACCAGTACCATGTGATATCATTGATTTTTGTAACAAACAATAATTAAAATTGATAATGAAATATTATTAAATTATTCATGAATTTTATTATTCATTTAAATTTGAATGAACTAGAAGATTAAAATATGATCAAGAAATGATTATTCATGTTCAAAGATTAATCATTGTTTAAACAAAAGATGGTACTCTTGGTGATGATTGTTTTTTTAATTATGTTGCTAGTCCAAGTGCTCCAGTATTTAATATGATTGTTAACTTATCAAATGGTTTAGAACCAACTTGTTTAACTTATAAACAACACTCTGAGATAAACCATTTGATAACAAAAGCTAAAACCAACATCTAAATCATTTGATGACAATAACTAAAACCATCATCTGTATCACTTGATAATATAAACTAAAACCAACATACCTCATAACAATACTTGTTCACATTATCAACTATCATACATTTTGCAACCTTATCATTGTGTTTATATCATGCTGTTTATATTGTTTATACTTTAACACTTATATGAACAGTCTTAATTATCCCAGTTGTTATATCAAATGGTACACCAACTCACTTGTTCTTTTTTTTTTTTTTCATGATTAATCCTTTTGTCATGAATGAATTTAATGTATCTGTAACAATAAAAAAATATTATATTAAAAAATGAATAATAAATAATAAATTATTATTAAAAAAATATATAAAAAATTGAAACCAATATTTATTAAGAAATAAAAAAAAAATGATAAAATGACTTTGGCATCAAGTGATAACAAAGAATCAACAAAGTAAAATTATTAAATTCATTGTTAATAAATAAATATTTAATTAATAAATATAAACAATAATAATAATAAATAAATGATCAATTTTGTATATAAATTAATAATAAATAATTAAATATTTACTCACAAAGAGAATAAAAAGCACAAAAAAATTCACTTACATACACAGACAAAGGGAAATCAATGTTGGTATATTTTATATGATTTTGATTAATATTAATGAAAAAATTATATAATTAAACGACAAATATGCTAAAATTATGTTAACAATTACGATTATTTATAATTATTGTTAAATATTTTGACAAATTTTTTGACTGAAACAAAGGGGGCAACCTAACCTCAATAGTGTGAATTTTTTTTTTTTCAATTGATAAAAAAATTGCTCCAATTATATTAATACACGCATTAAATAATTATTAGCCACCAATGAAAACAAAATAATATGAGATTTACATACCATTGGTCCATTATTAAGCAAAATGAGCTGTTTTTTTTTTCAGCTTTGGCGTCATTGACAATGTTCATTTTTTTTCACAAAATTCACAAAATTCACCAATAATTTATTACACATAGTGTTTTTAACAATTAAATTAATCAATTTAATAATAAATAATAATTTTTAAACAATAAATAATAGCTAAAAAATACGATAAAAGTATGACACGTCCAGATACGTCAGGTCACTGCAATAACGAGACGGCCATCTTGAAAAAAAAAAAAAAAAAAAAAAAAATGAAAAAAATCAACCGCGCCATCTAGTTGAAAAATTATCAATGATGAACTGTCGGTAAAGAAGAAACTATTTGTTTAAATAAATAAATAAAAATGTTTATAAAAAATTATTAATAATAAATAAATAAATAATTATAAATTTAAACTTTCTATTTTACAAAAGTATTAAATAATAAAATAAATAATTATAAATTTATTATTGATATTTATTATTTTATTTTCTCACACTTGATAAATCAGTTGAAAATGGTTGAAAATTAAAAAATAAATAAATTAAATAATTAAATTAAGTCATTCAATGATTAACAAAAATTATTTATTTAATAAATAAATAAATATTTAATACAGATTTATTATTCAAATGATATAATAAATCATTTATTTATTAATAAACAAAAAAAAAAAGCAAAAGTTTGTTCAAAACAAAAACATTCACCAGGTGTCAAAAAAAAGAGACATATAAACAAAGGTAAATATCATAATTGTCATATTTTGCATCTATTTTTATTATTTAAACAAAGCAAACTAAACAATATCATATTGTGTAGAATAAAAAAATACCTACAATAAAAATTAATTGAAGATAAATAATTTATTTATTTATAATATTGTGAGGTTAATAATAACAACAACACAATGACAGCCAAAGTTTTGATGATTTAATACCACCAAATAAAAATATAGCTTCAATAAATAATTCAATGTATAATATCATTTGTTAATTTTATTAAACATGATTATTTTTTTAGACAGATAAAATTAAAAATCATAAAAATGAATGATTCATTTCTTGAGGAAATTGGTTTGGCAGATCAACCAACAGGATGTGTGGTTCGTGGTGCAGAACGACATATAACAACAAGACGTTCAAATTCACCAAGTACAGTTATTCCTGCTGAACAAGCAGAATGGGATTTATTTATAAAACAACAAAGACCAATTGAAATATCAACACCAAAAATGCCAAAACAAACACGTCGTTCAATTGAAGAAATAAATCCAGAATTAAAAACACCATTAATACGTCGTCCAAGTGAAACAGTTAATAATCATAATAATAGTAATAATAAAAAATCAGTTAAAGACAATAAAAGTCCAGGTTCAAAAATAAAAAATTCAGCTAAAAAAAATAAAATAAATGATGTTAAATTAAAACATGTTGAAAATGTTGAAAATCAACAAATTCAATTAAATAAAAATCATGTTTCATTAAGTGATAATAGTAGTAGATTATCTGATAATTCAACAAAAGAAAATAGTCGTCCATTTGATGCATCTGGTGATAGTATTAATAATTCAGATAAAATAAAAGAACGTAAAAAAAATATAAATGATAATAAAAAATTTAATTCAAGTGATGGTGCTGAATCATTTGCAATGTTAAATGCTATTAAAGAAGTTGTTAGTTCTTATACTAAAATTGAAAGTAATAAAATTATGAAAATGATGCAAGATTTACATATTAATTCACAATCAAATATGATAAAACATATGTTATCATTATCTGATGATATTAAAGAACAAAATCTTGGTATTAATTCTGGTCGTTTTCAATTATTAGTACAAGAAAATGCTAAACTTTTGGAAAATATTAATTATCTTAAAAATCGTGTTGATGAATTACAAAAATCACAAGAAGATTATGATAAAATACGCCAAGAAAATTCAATGCTAAAAATTCGTCTTTGTGATTATGAAAAAAAATAATATAGATAAATAATATGATAAATATGTTTGCCTTATTTATGATTAAAATTGTTAATCATTATCTTTATAAAATAATAATATTACAAGACTACTAAATTATTCAGTTTGTTAATTAACAATAATAATAAATAAAACTTTATTAATTAATGGAAAATAAATTTAAGTAATCATTGTAGAACAATGTAAGGTACTTGTAAAATAATAATAATAATTTAATAATTTTTGTAATTTTTTTATTATTAAATTTTTATTATACAATAATTGCATTATTATTATTATAGCAAAATTATTTCAATTAAATGCATAAATATTCATTAATTATATATTTAATATTATTTACACAGATATTTTAGTTTTCTGTATGAATTGAGGCACAATATTATTTTATTTTTCATTAAAATTTTTATATTAAAATATTGATGTAAAATATAATGAAATATAATTAAATGCTATTCTTAAGATTATTATTTAAAAAAAAAATAATAAAACTTGATGAGAAACATGTACTAAATGAACAGAATAATAGCTGGATACTTGAAATAATATTATTTAGATTATAATCATTAAAAAATAAAATAATCTTTTTAAAATTTTATGCCTACAAGTGTTTTTTTTTTTTTTTTTTTAAGATACAGCCACTTATTTTGGCTGTATAAACTAACAATAGAGCAAAAAAAAACAAAAACAACTTACATGACTAGGAAGTTTAAAAAATATTATAATATGAAACACATTTAGTCAGTTTTTGGCCTTCGTTCTCTTACGTTATCTGTTAGATCATCAAAATCATCATCATTATCATCATCATCATCAAGATCATTGGCATCACGTTCAGCTCGATCACCAGATGCCACAGATTCAGGTGGTCTTGTCCATCTTATCAATGTTTCAGGTGAACGATAAAGAAATATTAATTTTGCAAATAAATCTTCTTCTAAACATAATTCACCACTTTCACGTACTAAATAAATATCTAAACATAGACGTAATATTCTATCAACATATGGCATATCATCAAACATAATTTTTGGTGCCATTTCACTAACAATACGTCTCATCATTTGGCTTATAACAATAACAGCTGTTGTATATAAACCAAGTATACCAAAACCACTTATAAAATTTAATCCAGGTGGAAATGTTCTGTCATTAAATAAAAACATCATAATCCATGATTCACAATCATTTAATGGTATACGACTTAAATATGATGAATGTATTTGATCATCACATTTTTCACTAACCATCCACCATTGTTGTTGTTGTGTATCATCTGATGATAATTTTAATGTAACACTTCTAAATACATCTTTATCTGGATCAAATGTTGTTGATGTATCATTATGCATTAATTGTGATACTGGATCAACATTTTGATTAGTTACTTTTAAAAATTTTGGAAATACATTTTGTAATACAATTGTTGTATTTAAATTATTAGTATTATTATTATTATTTGATAACATTTTAATTAAATTTTGTCTATCTTGATTAATTTTACCATCAATATATGCTGGAAATTCAATTTTTCTTGTTTTAATTGTTGTATCACTTAATTCTTTAACATGTGTTTGTCTTGATACTGACCATTCAATATGTATTTGCATTGTTGTATTTTTTTCAAGTTCAAGTTTTAAACGTAATTTATCTGGTGGTGATATACCCCATACTTTTCTTGATGAATTTGACATTCTAACTGCTGATACATCAGCTGCTGAATAACTTTCTAAAAATGTCATTGATGATCTATATTTACGTCCAATATAAATATTTGTTAAATCAATATAATCTTTTTCAGTATAATTAACAATTTCTGAATCTTGTGATGACATTGTATATATTGGTTCATGTGAACCAAATTTAATACTTAATGATACATCATATGGTGGATTTGGATCACCAACAGTACTACCAAGTGCATATATTAATAATGGAAACCATATTAAACCAATTATAACAAATAATGCACCACCACCAGTCATATATTTACTTATTTGTGATTTTTTAACACCACGAGGTTGTGGATAATCTGTTTCAACACCTCTCATACATTTAATTTGATAAATACTTGCAAATATATCTTCCATTTTAAACCAATCCATTATTGTCATTGATGTATCTGTCCATATCCAGTCCATAACAGCTCTTAATTCAAATAAAAATGGTATTATCATAAAACCTTTAAATAATGAATAATTTATCATACTATAATTTTTACATAAAAAATTTCCAAGTATTCTTGTTGGATAACCAAGACGTAATTGATATGCAGCAAATAATAAATAAAAACATTTAACCATATACCAAATTGGTGGTGCCCAACTAGTATTGAAATCTTTATCTGTTACAATTGGTAATATAAAAAACATCCATATATGTACACCAAATATTAAAAAATATTGAAATACAAGTTTACCAGCTGTTGATTTACGTAAATATAATGCACGATCAATAACAATTAATGTAAATTGAAATAATAACATTAATAAAAATGGCATTGGTACACGATTTTCTTGAAAATATGCTGTAACACCACCATCTTCTTGTTGTGTACCAAATGCAGAAAAACCAAATATTAATAATATAAAATTAAAAAAATCACATAAAAACATATATGCATAAACATTTGTTTTTTCTTTTCCATCAGTTGATAGTATATTTTCTAAAAAAATTTTTGCTGGTTCTAAATATTTCATTGTTGTATAATGTACTGTTGTTGAAAAATTTTCATCACATGGATGTATTTCTTCATTTTTAATAATTATTTTTTCATCATCATTATGATTTGGTGATGATGATGTATCTTGTTTATCTGTTTGTGATATTGATGTTGTTGCTGTTGTTATATCTTGACTTGAGCTATGTGGTGTATCATGTAAATGTTCTTCATTTTGCCAATGAAATCTTGCTGATGGTTCTGTTTGTTCATTTGTATTATTTATATTTTTTTTAGATGATAATGTTATTTTTGATGGTATTATTTTTCTTGCATTATATGGTGTTGTCCATTGTCCAAGTGCTTTTAACATATAACGATGAAAAAATACCATAAGTAATAATAAAAGATCCCAAAATGCATAATCTGCTTGTTTTTCAATTCCAATTATTTTTGCAGGACGACTTTTAATTTCATCTGTCCATGGTATTTGTTCAAGTTGAAAAATACTTTTTACAATGACAATTGCCTGTTAAATTAATTTCATATTATTAATTATCATATTGTATTTTAAAATAAAAAAATATATAGGTATATATATTTTACCTCAGTATAAGCAATTACAGTAACCCAAAAAGTTTTTGATGGTCTTGGAACAGTTAATGAACCCCAAAAAAATACCATAAGAGGTAAAGGTGTTGACAATACAGATGCATTTTTTATTTGATGAATAAAAATTGCAAAATAACACATAAATGTTGAATGTGCCAATATTCCAAACCACATTGAAGCAAGAAGTTGAATAATTGGTGGTTGATCAACTTCTGATAACTCTGGTTGTTGATCATCTTCAACTGGATTAATTACTGGAGGTCTGGATAATATTGAGCTGTTAAAATTAAAAAATACATCAATAAATTAATTATAAATTTAATCTAAAATATTTTATAACATATATAAAATCAACAACAATTTCTTTTTAAATAAATGCAATTGTTAAATATTGAAATGATGCTTTTTTTAAATTAATTTTAAATCAGATGAAACACACGTCTGTGGTAAACTATGAAAGTGAAAATAATAAATGCAATATTAGTGATTAAAGCGTGCAAATAAAGCAACGGTGAAACATCTGTTTTTTTTTTTTTTTTTTTCTTTCTACAATGAACCGATACCTGGAGGAGGACGCATCCAATCCTCGCTCCAAACTCGGCGCCAGAATTCGGATGTGTGGTAATGCCAGCGAGCTCTCCTTCCTGGTAAAAATAATAATTTTTTTTTGATCGAAATTTTATTCTTAAAAAAACAATTTACATATACAAACAAACTTTAGTATTATTTTTGTTAATTTAATTTTTTTTTTATATTAAACATGAAGGAGCGCTGCAGACTATTCTTATATATTTTTTTATTATTTTTGTTATTTTAATTGTAAATTAGTTTTAATAAATGAATGAAAAATATAATCAATAATTATTAAAGCAAATTAATTAATATTAAATTTTAAAATGAATCAATAATATCAGGAAACCAACTAGCCAGCTACTGAAAAATTTATGATTATGCTGAATCATAAAATGAGGATAAATAAAGCTTCATTTTATTTTTTCGGACAATATTCCCTACCTGTTGTCTTGTTCTTTTGGCTGCTTTTGTCCCTCATTATCAGTTGTTTCATCTGTGCTTTCTTCTGTATCTGATCTGTTATTATAATCCATAACATTTACTACTATTTTTTTAAAACTAGTTTATATATTATTCGATGATTTTTTGTAATAATAAATAAAAATATTAATAATTAGCTTGCTATAAAGCTTTTTTAATTTGTCAATTTTTTTTTCATTGTATATGATTTTTTTATCACGTTATTATATAAATAAATTAACTAATCTATATATCTAAATCTATAAATAGCTAAATTGTAAATATTTAATAAATAAAATATATAAATAATTAGATTAATAAAATTTTTTTCTATCAATTTTACTCACCTCTGTTTTATTAAAGGTATTGGTTGCCAAATTTGATTTATTCCAAGTCTCATCCCTCGACGAAAATCTGGTTTAGCCTGTAAATTTAATATTGAAAAAATTAATAAAATATAAAAATAAATTTTTTAATTTATTAATATTAATATATATTTACTTTTAATATTTTTTTTTCTTTTGCAAGAACTTTTCTGATGTATCTGTAATCTCGTGAAAATTTATTGAGATATCTTGTTGCTGATACCATGGCACTGTTAATGAACTCAATCATAAATTTAAAATAAGTAAGTAGAGATATATTTTTTGGTGTATCAGATTTTTCTTCATCATCATCATAGTCATCATCATCATCATCATCATCATCACCTCCATCACGTTGTTGTTTATCTTTGTTAAAAGCACCAGGAGATCTTGACGTATCATCTGTTTTCATTTCTTTTTCTATATCTTCAGCTTCCATTGATGGTAAACTCGTTCTATCAGCCTGAATAAATAATAATATAAATTAAAAAATATAATAAATAAATTTTTTTTAAATTCAAACAACAAAAAAAACCCAGAGCTGTTACAGCCGATGAAGTACATTAACAGGTTAAAGTTGTTGGTTGAAGCTAGAACGAGGTACTAATTAATTAATTTTAAACCAGGTTTTTCAAATAATTATAATTTTTTCAATTAAAAAAATTTCAATAAACTATAAATTTAACAAATTATATTTGTTAATGTAATATTTTTCTACATATAGAAAAACCTAATTTAAAATATTGAAAAATCATGATACACCTTCACCTATCCATGAATAAAAATAAAAATAATACAATGATAAAAATAAAAAGAAAAATAACTAAATAATATTAAATTAATAACTATGAATATTACTTGCATAAATTTGAAATAATAATAATAATAAAGTTAAAAAAATATGCAACATCTACTTGGCAACTACATACAAATAAATAATAAAAAATAATAAAAAAAAATAAAATGAAATGATTTAAAAAAAAATAAATAAATAAATAAACAAAAATAATGAAATTAAACATCAATAAATAAATTGAAGAAGATAGATAGATAGATAGATAGAGAAATAGTCTTGATTAAATAATGCAAATAAATATATATTAATCATTGACTATGTTGATGAGAAGAAATCTCACATCAGTTGTCGCAGCAGCAGAATCACTTGTTGATCTTGCACTCAAATAAGACATCGATGATTTCTTCCTAGTCAATGGTGCACTTTGTCGTCTGAGTCTTAATGCATCCTTCTGTGTACCACCATACATGGCAACATGGGTAGCAATCTCTATGTCTGTCTTAATGAGTGTTGTCATCAGCTGAAAATCATCACTCGTAACATATCAAATACAGTAACACATACATTTATACTTATTATGTGTTTATCAACACATGGTGCAGACAATCATAAATTTAACAATGCACTCATCATGTTACACATACTTAAATGTATTTTTGTTTTTCTTTTTTTTTTATTCATTTTATTATTATTATTTTTAAAATTGAAAATGATTTAATAAAAAGTTTTATTTTTTAAAAATTAGAAAATAATGAAAAATGATAAAAGTATTGCAGTAGAAATTATAATTTAAATTAATAAATAAAAATTTAAATACTGACCTCTGATACAGTCATTCGTCTACCACGTTGACGTTGATGACGTCGACGTTCTTCTTCTTCAAATTCTTCTTGTGGATCTGGTATTAAATCAGTAACATCTTCATCTTCAAAATCATCAAACATATAGTAGTCACCAGATCTAACAGCTATTGAAAAAAAAAAAATAAAAAAATATATATTAATATTTATTTTAAAATTAATCAAAAAGCAACACAAAAATATTTATTTAAAATTTATAATTATAGGTATATATATTGATGACTGACAATAATACTAAAGCCATGCATTTCCAACCAGTACCAACTGGTTATGTATTTTTACCTAGACAAAAGCAATAATGTTTTTGTTTTTTTTTATATATATATAATATGGCTTATTTACACTCAATGAAATATACAAATTACATATTAATATAAATAATTATAAATACACAGATAGATAGTTTACAAGAAGATTAATTACAATAATTTTTAATTAAAATGATAATTAAGCTGAAAATATATATATGTATACAAGGATTAGTATTACAGATTAAATTAATCTATATGTAATTTTAGTTATTTGTTGAATGTTGATATATCTTTCAATTTTTCACCTAAATAATACAATTTTTTACGTATAAATTTTTACCCTGTTTGTTGAAATCTGGTGCATGACGTCTGTATAATGGTCGGTCATGTGGAAACAGCGTATCTACATTAATTGAAACATATTTAAAAAAAATTATAAATAATAATAAAATAATAATAGGTATTGATGAATTTAAAAAATAATTAATATGAAGAGTATTTAAAGTATTGAAAATACACTGGATCTGAAAATAATATTTAAAATATTTTTATTTCATTGTTGATGATTAATGATGGCATCTTCATATTCCAAACAAATTTATAATTTTTGTAGGATATAATCATGATGATGATGATGATGATAAAGAAGAAGAAGAAGAAAAGAATACACTTATTTACAATAATAATTGAATATTAAAAATCTGTAAAAGATATAAAAAAAAAAACTCATGCCAACAAATATTAATTAATTTTTACAGTGCAGTATTGTGATCTTTGATTGTCCATCTAGATCATTATTATAACGGCGTGTTGAAGCTTTATTTAACAATAAATAATCGCACGTTGACGAAGGCACGTTGAATTAAAAAATATTCCTTGTAAAACGATTTTACATGTATGATGTGAACGATGTGAACGTGATGTAAATGAAACAATTGATTGTCTTGATGTTGGATTATCTGTAATCCATGTTGTTTCAGCAAAACTTGATTGTCTTCTGTGTATAATATTATGTGATAAACATGATCTATCATATGGTGGTGGTGAAAATACTGGAAATGTTTCATCTGATGATAGACCATGGGGATTTAAATCACTATTTGGTGGTGAACCAAATGATATTCTTGTTGGTTCAAGATATCCTTCTAAACTAACTGTTAATATTGCTGAATTTGGTGATGGTGCATGTAATAATGATGCTGCTCTTGGTGTTAATGGTGGTAAATCATCATCATTATTATTATTATTATCATCATCACTTGTATCATTTTCATCAATTGGTGTTTTATAACCTTGGGGTGGTGTATGACCCGAGGATAAACATGAACTAACACTTGATGCTTTTGCCAATGGTGCCCTTCCTTTTTTATTGTCAATGATTGCGTAAAGAGAATATGAAGGATATTTTTTTGGTTTTTTTACATTTTCTTAAATTTAAATATCAGTATTAAAAAGTTTTGAATAATTATTTAGTTAGCATGAGTTTACAATTTTTATATAAATAAACATTTGTTATATTTAAAAAAAAAATCTATAAATACTTAATTTATTTGTGAAAAAGAATAAGTTAAACATATATATATCTATTTTCTATTATAAAAAGTATACTTGACCGCATTTTATTCGTAATCTAATTGGTTTGAATTTTTCAGCATTTGTTTATAATATTAAATACCTCTTTTTCTGTTCTATTATCCTGTTATAAATCAGAATTTTACCAAAGAATTTTTTGATTCTGGTAAAAGAAAGAAATTTCAAATATAATAACAGGATTTTGAGTTTTATTAGGCAAATATAATGACCGAAGAGGTATTTGAATTTTTTTTTTTTGTCTAAAAAATTTTGAATTTTTATCAGGCAAATATAATGATCGAAGAGGTATTCGAATTTTTTTTTTTTTTTTTGAAAAAATTTTGAATTTTTTTTTATTAGGCAAATATAATAACTGAAGAGGTATTTGACCTATAGAAAATTATCGAAAAACTTTGAGAAAAATTAGAGTATTAAAATTTAATAATGATAAACAAAAATTATTCAACGGTCGATTATCCTGTTATAATTTAAACAGTTTTTGAACAATAACTTATTATTTATTTTTCGGCACGTAATCGGCCTCGTATTACAAAAATCAATACTTATTGATAAATTATAAAAATAAATAAATGTATTCCTTACCAACTTTGTGTGTTGCTGGTTCACGATAACTTGGTCCTTGAATTCTTTGTTGATCAGCTTTTATTTTATCCATTTTATATTTTAATTTTTCAAGTACATTTTTCTCAACATTTTCTTGATATTCAATACGTTTTTTATGTAAATCTTCAAGTAATTCAGCACCACGTGATGCTAATATACTCATTGCTTTAGTTTCATCAACAATATGAAAAAAATAATAACTTTTAAATAATCTTTTCATAATAATTAAACAAGCAAAACATAATACATCCCATATCATATCACTATCTGTTTTAATATCACCACAAATATCAACACCAATACCAAGTAATTGTATAAATGGACATGATTTTGGCCATTGTGATGTTAATACATATCCAAGTCCTTGAAATAATGCTTTTGAAAATATAACACAAACATTATAACCAAGTAATATATTCCACCACTTTAATATTGTTTTAACTGGACGTAAATAAAAATCACTTCCTTGCCATAAAAATACAAATGCACTTATTAAATAACCAAGTGAAAATAAATTTGTTTTTTTAGTACCAGCAAGAAACATCATTGATAATGTTATCCACATAAAACTCATCATAAAACCACGTTTTAATACATCAAGCCAACATCTAATATGTGATACATAATCTTTAACTGGATTTATAAAATTTTGTTTATCCATATCTTGATATACTGAATAATTATGACCAGCAATAAATTCATGTTCATTATTAATTGTATTTTTTTCTTCAATTTTAAATACAATACTTTGTCTAATAACCATTAATAATAATAAAAAATCACATATTAATATATGTGGATTTGGTGATTTATCTGGATCTGGTAAATAAAGCCAATCTTGTAATTCTTTAAGTATAATATAATTATTCCATGGATAATTAATGCATAACCATGTTGGTGGTGCAACAACAATAGCATATTGTAATGGTAATATTATTATAATAAATAATTTAAATAATGGCCATAATTTTGCAACTTGTTTACGTTTTTTAGCAAATAAAATAAGTAACCATAAACCATAAATAACAGATATAAAATCAAGTCTTTTACCAATTAATGTTACAATTGTCATTAAACAAAATTCAAGACCAAATTTATAAAATCCATAATTTAATAAAAATTTAATACACGAAGATATTCCTTTATCAGCATCTGTTCTTTTAATATTTGGAAACATAACATTTGGTGTATCAAGTGATTCACCACGACTATGACGATAAAAACATTGACGTACCATTATAACAGCACGTAATGTTGTTAATGCTATTATTAATATATAACCATTTAATAAATCAAATAATTTATCTGGTTTAGCTTTTTTCATACCAATCCATTCAGCAGTATTATATATTTTTGTTTCATTAATTGATGTACAATTAACATTCCATTCTTCATGTTTAATATATTTAATTTGATACAACATTTTAATAACCATTAATACAGCAATTGTAAATGCAATACTATTTATTGATATTATTTGTAATGATTTACGTAAATTCATTGTAACAACAATAACAATAACAAATATTAAATTAATTGCACAAACATCATTAACACATAATAACATTAATGATATATATATTATTTTTTCCATATGAATTTCAAGTATAAGCCATATGTAATTATAAAAATTTTTTAATTGACATATTGTACGACGTAATAATGCAATTCTTTCAAGTTTTGACATTTTTTTTAATTGTTTTAATGTATACATTGTTGTTGATTGTCCATCATCATTATCATTATTATCATCAACTAATAATACATCTAATGTTGATGTATTATTTATGTCATTATTTGTTGGTGCAATATATAAATTTTCACGTTTTGTTATTGTATCAATATTTATTTTATCAATATTTGTTTCTTCAAGAAAATCATTATGAAAATAATGCATTTGTAATACTGTTATTATTACAAAAAATGTTGGTGTTAATAAACGTACAAATAAATCTTTTGTTTCATATTTTTCAAGACCAATATCTTTTTGTAAATTATCATTTATTTTTAAATATTCATCCCATAATTGAGGAAAATTATTAAATTGATATGTATATACTAGTATTAACATTATAACTGAATATGCAATAACTGTTATCCAAAACATATACATCATTTTACGCCAACCAGTCCATGTTATTTGAAATGTTATAACAAATATTAAAAATAATGACATATATATTATTCTAAATACAGTCATTTGTTCACCAGTAATACCACTTGTAAATAACATTATTGCAACAACAACAATCCAAAATTTTGTTAATAATTTTTTTATAATTTTACCAACATTTTTCATAAATTTACTTTTTATTTCAACATCATCATTTTGTTGTGTATTTGTTGTTGTTGTTGTTGTTGTTGTTGTTGTTGCAGCTGCTGCTGCTGCAGATACTGATAAATTTAATGGTGCAGCCATATCTCTTAATGTTGATGTACGTTTATTTTTTTTTATTTCAGCCATATATTGACGCATTGTTATCCAAAACATTGTCATAAAACCAGATTTAATAACTAAATGCCATGTATTTGATTCATTTAATTTACTAAAACCAATTTCTGACATTTGTATTTTACCAAATACTGTTGGTAATTCATCTTCAGTTAAATTTAAACTATATATATAACCACCAATAATAAGTATTGTACCATAAAATACAATAAATGGTGAACATTTCATCATTGATGCACGTTTATTTGGTACCATCCAAAGTATTAATGCCCATAATAAAAATACAAATGTTGTCCAACTATGATACATTATACTCCAAGTCATCATAATAATATTTGTAGCAAGATATGATGAATTAACAACAAGTTGAAATATTGAATATACTGCCATTATAATATGTTCAATTGGTCCTGGATTATCTTCTGGTATTTCTTCACTCAATGATTGCATTTGTATTGAATCTTCATGTGGTACATCAACTGTTACACTTCCTCTTGAATCTTGAAGTAAACCAGTTCGTCCAGATCCAAATCTCATGAGCTGAATTAAAATTTAAATTAATTAATTGAAAATTATTATATATAAAATAAGTTTTTTTCTTTTTTTTTTTTTTTTTATATAGAATGAATGGTAAAAGCAAACAAGTGCGAGGAGAAAAGGCTCTTTAAAAAAAAAAAAAAACAAATTTTAGCTTTGAATGAAATTAATTTTTTAAAATAATAATTAATAATGAATTTGCATGAGTTAATAAAAAAAACAATGAACATTTATAAATTGTTAATATTGAAACACATAGAGAATTTTAATAACAGATACCCTCACCGTATCAGTATAATCTCCAGCAATATTTAAAAAGTCCCTCTGTGTAATGCATGCAACGATAATAAATAATTCACAAATATTGTTAATTTTTTTTTTTTTTAATTTTGTTATCGTTAGCATTGCAAGTGAATTATTATTTTTTTTCATTTGTTTTTTTTTTTTCTTTAATATAATATACATACACTTAATTTAAAAAAAAAAATAAAAAAATAAATATAAAACTGATAAATACGTACAGGAGTTCTTTCATCCGGTTGAATTGGAGGACTGACTGTAGGCTGCTTCTAAAACACAGCAAATTAAGGGAAAAAAATAGGCAACATCAAGTACACAACAAACAAAACATTAATATAATTAAAAATAAATAAAATTAATAAATATCAATAAGTGAAGGGAACGAAATTGTGTATAAATAATTTCTAACAGCATAAATAAAAAAAAACGAAAAAAAAAATATATAAATATATAAATTTTTAAAGAAGAAGATAGCATATAAATATTATCAATTGAAGAATCAAAGCTATCAAATGATTATATTATTTTTTCAATTTAAACATTTGATTATCAGTCATTGGAAAATATAATTCTTACGCGTGCCTTTCGTCGGGCTGATTGCCACCTTTGAGAAGGTGTTCTTCTTCTAATAGAAATATGACGTGTTATATTTGTATCCAATTTCCTTAATTTTCCACTAATACGATTTGTATTATCTTCATTATCATCATTCTAATATTCCATGGGATTAATATAAAGCCGCATTATGTTGAAAAGAGATTTACATTTGATATTTTTGTTAGTAATTACAAATTGATTTAAAAAAAAATCAATAAATAAATAATTAACCGATAGAGAGAGAAAAAGAAAGTGAAAAATATAAAAGAGCCATTTCCATTTGATATTATTAGTCACGATTAATAATAATTATAATAAATAAATAAATATATTATTTACTTACCGGTTTTTTATATAAATATTGTGATTGTAATGCAAGTACAAAATATAACCAAAATAATCTCAATGCATATCCATAATTTGTCCAATCAGAATAATCAGATGAAAAAACATTACGAGGATCAGAACAATTTGTTGAATAATATGCATCAAGTGCAAAATATCTTGACCATGTTGAATTAATATTTATAAATTCTTGTGGCCATTGATTTTGATATGTCATTAATGATGTTATATGACAAATAACAATTAACATAACAATTCTACATATTAATGCAAAACCATGTTGTAATTCTTTATGACAACTCCACCATGTTGCACATAATAAAAATATTATAAAATAAATACTTCCTTCAAATGATGGATTTAATGATGCAACAAGACATAATGATGCAAGAACAATATATGTTCCAATAATACCAAAAAAATTTATAATTTTTGTATTAGCATCATCAATTAATTTTAATGCTGAATTTGATGATAAATTTTTAGATATTGTTTCAGGATCTGATTGACTTTTCCATGTAAATTTACGACATAAACAATATGATATTATTGTTACTGGTAATGATATTATTTCTGGTAATAGCCAATATAAAATTTCCCATACTGTTGCTTGTTCAAGACGAACTAAACCAACATGTCGAAATATTTTTTCATATAATCCACCTGTTAAATTAATCATCATCAACTATTAATTTTAATTTATTTAAAGTAAAAAAAAAATATATTATTTTACAAAATAATTACTTACAATTTATTTTAAATTCATCATGAATTGATGGTAATGCAATAAGAACAATTTGAAATGCAAGCTGTAAAAGTGCATTGATAAAACATAGTGCTATACTGGCTTTGAAATATCGACCAGTTGAAGCTTTCATTGTTTCATGAGTTGGAATTGACATTAATGGTGATAACAACATTAAAAGTAGATAAATTAAAGACAATCCACTGGGTCGCCATATCACACCTACAAATTAATAAAAAATTTAAACAATAAATTATTTATTATATTATTTATTTAAAATCTAAATGCAAGATCAATGTTTTCTTCTTTTTTTTTTTTTTGGTTTAAATACTAAAAAATATATAAATATGTATATTAAAAAAATTCAACTGAAAGGTCATGCATAAAAAAATATCATAAAAAATGTTGATGAGTTTCAACAAATCAAAATTGTAAAGGTCAAGATTTTAATAATTCCATTTTTTCTTTTTTTTTTTTATGATCGTTCGTCATTTGCATATCAAATGGTATTATCAAATTGATCAAATTCAAGTATGCTATTTTTTTTTTTTAAATTTATATATTCTAACTTTATACTGGGTGTATTGAATTTTATTTTATGCATTTTTTTATATTAAAGTATAAAAAATAAGTTTGAAAAAAAATATTCATGTGTTGACAGTTGGCTCAAAAAACTAATAAATTTTAACTAATTATTTTGCTTTATATGTTTTGTCTAACGTTTTTAAAATTATTGAAATTCCAATATAAAAATAGATTAGTATATTAATCTTTTTTTTTGTATATCATATCATTTTATTTTAGTAGAAATAAATGTGATGAAAATTGAGGTCAACACTCCTGTAAAAGATAAAAAAAAAAATCATAGATTTCCGTGATTCACGTGAGGTAAATTCAGTTGAATTTCTTTTTGCTTTTTTTTTAATTTAATTTTTTGTTTTATTTTTGACACTATAATAGTATCATATGTCAGAAAAAAAAAAAAAGTTAAACATAAGAAGCTCAGTGTGGTGTGTCTGACAAGCCATTAGAATCCCTTGTACTATTTCTGGTTGTCTTTAATATATTCTCATGCTACTTTTTATTAACATCAAATATTATTTATATTATTCATTTTACTTTCATTTAAAAAAAATATATCTTGAGTAGAATTATCATCATTTAATAATTGACGATAAATGTCATCATCTTTCATTGCATAATAATTTATTTTTTTATTTTAGAATGATTAATATTACGAAATCGATATGCAAAAAAAAAAAAATAAATATTCAACATGACTGGACTGAGTGGTCAAGTTATTTTTGGAACCACTCTCATTTTGCAAACTGTTGTATTTTATTTATGAAAATATTCGAGACATTATATTTTTCAGTCACAACAGTATAAATTTTAAAAATATGTATATTGATTATTTTATTTATATTTTGACAGAATGACAACTGTTTTTTATTTTATATTTATTTAAAATCAGTATAATAAAAAACGATATAAAGCTTAGAAGAATAAATATTGCGTATAATAATTTAGTATCATCGAATGTGTATAAATATATATTTATTCTGATAAAATGTATAGCCACGACTTGCATTATATTGAAAAAATATTAATTGTTAGTTATTATATGGCTCTGAACAACGTAGAACACATTTCGAAATTCGAGGAGTTGATATTATTTCGATTGCTATAAAAAACGAACTACATGACAGAAAATTATCAAAAAATTATTGAACATTGTTTTCATCATGTTCTACAATATTTAATTATTTTATTTCATTTTTTTTATTAATTTATTTATTATTAAAAATAAACAAAGGCAAAGTCATTGTAATAATAATTTTTTTAACAGTAGAATTAAATATCAGTATTTTTACTTAATCAAGTTTTTTAATGACCTCAAAACTAATCTAAAAAGTTAGTCATAACTATGATAAAAAAAAATAAATAAAAAAAAAACCAACAAAAATATCTTCAACTCTTATTTTGTTAAATAGAATTTTTTTTCTTTTTATATATTCAGCATGACCGATCTGACATCATCGTTTTGACTATCGCATGTTAATTATTATATATATTTTTTTTTCTATCACTATTTTTTTTTGTTGTCTTTTCCTTGCTCTTATCCCAAGACAAAGTTTAATTACTCATTAAAATTATATTATCATCAGTAGAAAAAAAAAAAACATATTCACACATGAATCACAAGTATTTATATAATTTATGAATAATAAAATTATTAAAATAAAAAAAACTTACAAGCTGTGAAGGTCACAGGTATGACGACCCTGAAAATAGCAACATTCAGCCAGTATTGTCCCATTTTTTATAATTTAACTGAATTTTATTTATGATATTACTTTGTGTAGATTATAGTCATTCTGAAAAAAAAAAATTAAAATTATTAAAATAAATTAATTTAAATAAAACAACATATTATATAAACATGGAAAATAATATTTTTATAAATTTAAAAATAATCTTTCTTAATATAATATAAAATAAAATTTAATTTTTTATTTTTATAATCTAGATGTGATTATATTTGCCGCACCTTTCTTGACTATACACAAGAGACCTCATTTTTCTGGGTTGTTTTCGATCTGACCATCGGAATAGGTATATTAAATGAACGATAAGAATAAAAAAAATAAAAAAAAATAAAAAAAAATGTGTGTTCGTATCAATGTTTGAGGCGTCGATGAGACGCCGACAATAAACAAGCTCATTAATTTGTTGAATTTTGTTAAAATTTTATGATTAAAAAAAAATCATTGGAAATATTATTTTTATTATTTATCCAACAGACTATTAATATATAAAATTGATAATATAGTTATGAAATATATTTAACAAATAATGACAATAGTAACCGGATTTTTGGATGATTGATTTTACATGTGCAACCCTATGATATCCGTTTTTTTAACTTTACCCATTTTATTTTATTTGACACATGATATTGTTAAATAAAAAAACAAAAATGTATAAATATATATACAGAAGGAAGAAAGGTACACTATATATCCGTCTATCATGTACAATAAATAATAAAAATGAATCACTTGCAAATAACCTGGGCAATCCCATAAAAATATATGATTTTTGTTGTTTTGTTATCAAGTTGCTAATGATCAATATATCACTGAAAATAAATTTAAACTTTATATAATATAAGTTAAAAACAGAAAAATAAGAGCAACAAAATACTTGCCAATAAAAAATAAATCAAAAAAAAAAAAAAAAAACAACACATTAAATTAAGATAAAAAATATAAAAATTTATAAAATAAATAGTTGTGATATTTAGTATTCCAATTGTCCTGATTAGCGTGTTAATTTAATGATGTGTCACACCCATAAAACATGAAAAAAATTGATGATAGTTAGATAAAACATATAAAAACCCATCGCGTGATAAATGACATTAAAAAAAATATATATATAATTACATATAAAATTATTTACTTGTTTAATCAAGTATTTAACTTTTTTTTTGTCATTAAAATTAAATTAAAAATATAATTTTTAAATAGAAATGACAAAAAAAAAAAAAAAAGAGAAAATGTAATTGTGAATTAATCAAACATGTGATATATATATATATGAAAAGAATGTCAATTTTAATTAGCATATATTGATGTTTTTAATTAACTGTTGTCGTATGGTTTAATCCAATACAACATACATTGAATTTAATTAGTAATAAAGGAAGTATCTGTCAGCTTATTTATTTATCAAGAACAAATATATGTACTTTTAGTAATAAATTACTTATTAACAGTTGCATTTATTATAATTAATAATCAAACAAGGACACTGATTAAAATATAAAAATTATTTAAAAATTTTAGTCATTGACATGAGGACATTTAAAAAAATAAAATAATAATAACAATAAAATTAATATGACATAAAAAATAAAGGAAACAATAATTTGTTATTATTATTATCAAAAAAAAATAAATTATAATTTTAAATTTTATAAAATTATCTAAAGAAACAGAATAAATTTAAATTTTTTGTTGGTGAAATTTATTGTTCTGCATTGATAATTTTTAAATCAATAAATGATTGTTAATTATTTTATTTAATTAAAAAAAAAACAAATTGTTTTTTTATTTAATTTTTCATTTTAATATCTGTCAAGTTTATTTAGTAATTTTTTATCTCAAAAATAGATCAATAAGATTCTATGGATAATGACGTATTAGATAAAAGAAAATTTTTAATAATAACAAGTGGTTTTTTTTTTTATGATAAACACATGTTTGGTTATTTATAAAAAAAAAAACAAAAATAAATTGTTTACATACCTATGTATTAATGAGATAAACAAAAATCATCTGGTTCATTGTCACTTTGATAACCTGAAATATTTAATTATTATTATTTATTAATCAAGTTCATGATTCAAGTTTATAAATATATATTACCTTTTAAGTATTTATTATAAAAAAACCACAACATATTTTATTTCTTGTTACATTCAGATCTGATGTATCACTTTCATTTTAAAACAACAAAATATTTTACTTGAAATCTTATCTTTTGGGTTTTTTTTTTTTTTTATTTAATTTTCCAAAGACTTGTAAGGTTTACTACAACACCAACATACGCACTTAATTTTTTTTTATTAATTTAATTATTATTTAATTTTATTATTTAAATATTTTTGATAATTTTATAAATATATAAAGATGGTTACTTATAATTAACATTTGACCGCATTGACGAGTACTTATTTGCATAAAAAAATATTATAAAAATAAAGAATTCAATAAGCATTGAGAAAATACATGTACAGTTTGATCGATATTACATATGTAAAGTAGCTTTATTAATAATTAATTAAAATAAATAAATAATAATAGTTGTTATTAATAGTTATTGTTTAACTAATTTAATTTTTTTTTATAGCTTATTTTGGTTATTGTTTTATATATGATAGTTGTCACACAAAATTTTATAAAATTAAATTAATAATATGAATAAAACAGCTTTATAAAATGAAAAGACAATAGAAATATTTCACCACAAACAACCGGCAGTTCGCGTGGGACTGATTGACTAACACAGACTAACATCAAGGTTTTATTTATTTTTTTTTGTTTTTATTATCTCTCATTTTTTTTTTTTTATCTTTGTTTATTTTTTTTTTTTCGACACCATTTTTCTTTTTGACAGTGCCATCTTACATTTAGTTTAAATACTAATTATCGACAGTCGGTAAATGAAATATTTGAATGACTTTTAATTGAACAAAAAAATTTAATTATTTATTGTTTTTTAATATTGTTTATTAACAAAACTAATACCCAGTATAATTAAAAAATAAATGAAAAAAAATTTGTAAAAATGTTAAATAATTTATTTGAGAAGTGTTGATTGTTGTTTTAAAAATTATTATAAATTATGATTGTATGTAAATAATATAAATATTTGTTTGTTTAAATTTTTAATATATTGTTATTAATTTATACATCTAATTTTCTTATCATCCATTGAAAAAATCCAAGAATTGCAAAACTAAAAGATAGTGGAATTGCTGTTGCTTTAATCCATTCCCATAAACTGTTGAAATAATTAAAATAATTAAATTAATTAATTAAAATTTATAATATAATGAATAATTACTTTTAAAATATTTTATTTAATTTTAAAATATAACATGTTGATACATAACTAATATATATTTAAGCATCTAAAAATTAAAATTCAATAAAACATTGATTTATTTTTTTTTATTTTATTTTAAAAACTAAAATTAATTACGAGTAATAAGGCACATCAAATTAATATATTACATAGCACAATCTAATAAAGAAATCTAAAAATTATAATTATTTTTTTTTTTTTTTATTATTTTGTTTTTTCTTTGTTACAAATTTATCTAGATTTCAGTCTTTATATTACGGAAAATAACCATGTTATTATTTGGCTTGAAAAATAGAAGAAAATATTTTTTTATTTTCTTTTTTTTTTTATCAATAAATTGAAAGATTATATTAAAATAAAAATATGATAGTGTATAATTTAGAAATGCGGTCAATTGATATGAAAAAAAAAAAAAATTATATTTTTAAATGTTAAAAAATAATAATAATCGACTGATAATGAGTGTGCAATATATAAGTGGATCTATTTTGTTTTTTGTTTGTTTTTTTTCTTTTTTTTTTTTCTTGTGATAATATTAATTTAATAAAAATTTAATTTTTATATTTATATCAATGTTGAAGTTTGAAAGAGACAAAATTGGTTGCAACTGGATTCAATTTATTAATTTTATAGATAATGTCATTGTACTAATTTGAATGTAAATCATCTCAGTAACTTTCAATTTATTATATTTAAAATAACAAAGTGGTCATCAACCAACAAGCAAACTTGATTTCACTTGTAATGTCAAGATAGCCACTGTTAGTCTGATCACGTAATCTGGATTTTACATTTATGAAGACTGACAAACGTGCAGGGTTCAAGATAAGTGGGTCAAACAAGTGCTTATATGTCCTCAATACTTTAAAAAAAAAAATAAAATAAAATAAATAACAAATAAATATTTTTTTCTGATAGTTTCCAGTGATTAAAAAAAAAATACTCTACTATATATATAATTTATTATTTACTCTCTTTGATAAATTTCAAACAACAACATCAACAACAACAAAAATTAAATAAAAAAAAACGATAATAACTTTTTTTTTTTATTTCCAAATTAATTGACTACCAGGACGTTTGCGTGAATGTGCATTAAGTGCAATTAATTAAATATGCAATATGATTATGTAATTTAGTGAATAAAAAAAAAAACTAAAATACTACATCTAATTCTATTGAAATTATTGATGAATTTTTTTTATGATTTAAATTTACTCATATGGATCATCAGATACGTAGAAAGGTTCAGTAACTGGTATTTCACCACTTTCAAGTACAACAACTGGTGATACTGGTACATCATCAGTATCTGTTTTTGTTTGTTCAATTTTAAATAATACTTCATGTCCTTCAATTACCTAAAAACAACAAAAAAAAATATCATTATTTTGTATAAAAAATATATAATTAAAAATAAGTAAAATGAAATATTTACTTTTCCAAAAACAGTATGTTGTCCATCTAGCCAAGGTGTTGCAATTGTTGTTATAAAAAATTGACAACCATTTGTATTTTTACCAGCATTTGCCATACTAACAAAACCAGGACCAGCATGATTTATACCATTATCTTCATCATCAAAATATTTACCATAAATACTTATTGAACCACTACCATCACCTTTATCAACATCACCACCTAATTTTTAATAACAAAAAAATAATTATATAATTAATAATTTAATAAAAATAAATATAATATAAGTATATTTTTTTTTAAATATTTACCTTGAATCATAAATTTTTTAATAACACGATGAAATTTAGTTCCTGAATATGTTCTTCCATTGATACCATTTGTTGCAATTGTTAAAAAATTTTTAACTGTTTTTGGTGCTGCTTCACCAAATAGCCCAATTATCATTCTTCCAATTGGATAATCATCAATCATTATTTCAAAATATACTTTATTTGTAACTTTATACGATGTTGCCTACATAAATAAATTATAAATATTTAATCAATAAAGATACCTTATAAAAAATATATTCTCAATTACTTTGAATGAATATTCATCAATTAATTCAATTAATATATTATTTAAAATAATAAAAATCAATAATTAATATTTAAATTATTTAAATAATTAAAATTTGTTAATTATATAAATTATAAATAATTAATTAAATAATTAATAATAATTATATTTACCTCAACATTATTGATAATAATTGCGCTTAAAATAACGACAACTGCTTGTAACAACTGCATTTTGATAACTGATATTTTATATTATTTTTACTGCACAGCAACTAAAATATGTAGTAACGGATGCTGTATTATATGTTCCACGAGTACAGTTTATTTTTTTTAATTTTTTTTTTACAACAACGTAATATCAATCCGCATTAAGTTTACCAACAGAATGACTGAAAGATACTGAAACTTTGAAAGCTCCGCGGGCACGCATGACAAACGTGCGAGGGCTAATTTATTTATTTTATTTATTATTATTATTTTTTATTTTCAATGAATGACGTCTTACATTAGTGTAAAAATTCCCCTTGTTTAATATAAAAAAAAAAAAAAAAAAATTCAACAATAAAACATACTGAAAGATAACACATCTCAGTACTTTATTATATTACTATTGCATATCCTTTATTTTTTATTCAAACCAACTTGTTTAATCAAATTACAGAATCTTTACAACAATAATAAATAATAATAAATAATAAAAATACATATTTAAAAGTAATTTTAATTATTGAACAATTTAAACATCGCAACTTTGTTTCTTAAAAATAGGAAGTTTTAATATCATCAGACCTAATTTTAGATTGACTAAATTCATGATATTAACAGAAGCTTTTTTTATTATTATTTATTAAAAATAGAATATAAAATAGTCAATTATTTTTTATTAATTTAATACAAAAAAAAAAAATTTTATGATAATTTTATTTAAAAAATTGAATAAATAAATAATAATATACTTTCAATTTTAAATAAAACTTGTTTTTTATAATTTAATTATATTAATTAAGATATATATTTAATAAATTATTATTTATTTTTTTTTTTTTCAACAAATCAAATAATAATATATAATAAAATTTAATTATTAAAATTAACACATTCATATAAATTTCACATTGTTTGAAATTTAATTTAAAAAAAAAAAATAATAAAAATTTTTTATTTATGTATATGAATAAATTATAACTAAGTATATACTTATATGTTTTATTTTTTTTTTTTAAAGCTTAAAAGTTAAATGTTTTTTAAGATTATATGAATGTATTTATTATTATAGTAATAAAATATAATTAACTTGAGGGCAATGTATATCTTGTTGGTCCACATCATCGTTTGGGTCAACACAACTGTGTGAAAATTGTCAGTACACGTTATTTTATGGTAACAAAAAGAAAAAAAAATAAATAAATAATATTATATATAAAAAGTTTGATAAACGGGAGAAAAATACCGTTATCTTTCTGAATATATATTATTATAAAAGGGGCAACCAACATGCTTACAAGGTCAGTCCCAATCCAAAGGAGGATGAGAACAACCGGAATAAACCGGGCGTTTATCGCCTTCATTGCGATTTTACCTGTTTTTATATATCAATCAGAATCATTTTATATTAATAATAATTTAACATCACAATATGAATACGATGGTGTACCAATTGAAGCTGGTGTTGATGTTTCTGATGCAATTATGGTCAAGGCCGTTGAAATACCTGAAGAAACAGTGACATATGAGGGTTCACAAGTTTGGCGTGTTCTTGCTGATAATGATCAGGGTGAATTTGTATCATATCTTCAAGAAACTGGAGGTAATATATATTTATTTTTATTATTATTTTTTAATTTTATATATATATATATACCTATACTTATATTTTTTTTTAAATATATATCAATAGAAGTTTCAAAATGGGTTGGTACTGAGTCTGTTATTGATGTTCTTGTACGTCCTGATATGATACCAAGAGTATCAAGATTTTTACGTGAAAGACAAATTAAATATGATGTTATGATACCTGATCTTCAACAAGCTATTGATCAAGAAAATCCATTACCATCACCAGAAGAACTTGAAGAACTTCAAGGAAGAAAAGGTTGATCAATACTTTTATTTATATAAAAATATTTTAATTTTTTTTTCCTTATTAATTTACTAATAATTTGATAAATTAATCAACAAATTTATTATTTAATTTATATATTTTTTTAAGTGTAATATATTCTTTGATGGATTTTTTTAAATAATTGCTTTTACCTTTATATGCTTTTTTTAAAAAACATTAGATTTAACCTGTTGTGCTAAATAAACTAAAACTATTGAAGGTGATTTAACGGGGTTGTCAACCTTGAATTGATTTTACTGGGTAACCCAGTTTTATATATACACGATCGACAATATTCTTATTAACATAACAGTTATATCAAGTTAAATTTATATCAACATGTGTGTTAATATATACTTTGATTTTCATTAATTTATATTTATTCAAATATATAATATTATAATATTTTTATATGTAGTAATAATAATAATTTATAAATTTGGAATAGAAATAGTTATTTTTTAGCTCGTTTGACTTGGTGGAAAAAATACAAAAGACGTAAATTATTAATACGTCCATCAAAAAAGGTTCCTTCTTCTCTTGATATCTTTGTTGATAATTTACAAAGTAGTGGAAATTACCTGTGGAATTTTAGGGGTGAGCTTTTCATACCTGGGTCAATAATAAATTGATTGTTGAATGATTATTTAAATATATATATATATTATAATTTAATATAAATAGTATAAAAAAATCTATATCAACAATCAATTAATTTAAAATAACATCTTACACATTTAGCATTAAAATTAAAAAATTAATATTATAAAATTTATATATATTATTAAATAATTTTTATATAAAAAAATACTAAGATTATAATATGAGATTAATTTAATTAGGTCATCGAATGGAATGGTCAAGTTATCATCGTCTAGATGATATTCATGGATATCTTGATTATTTGGCAGTGACATATCCATCAATATGTTCAGTAATGACAATTGGTAATTCCTTTGAGGGAAGACCTCTTAAGGTAATAAATTAAATAAATAAATTATTAATAAATAAATTATTGAAAACAAATTTAATTGAATAAATAATTATATAATTTTAGGTATTACGTATTAGCAAGGGACAACCAAATGTACCATCAATTTGGATTGATGGTGGTATACATGCAAGAGAATGGATATCACCAGCAGTTGTCACTTATATTATTGATAATCTTGTTGAAAATAGTGATGATTTAAAAGCTGATTATTATATATTACCAGTTGTTAATCCTGATGGGTAATTATTTTATTATTTATTATTTATTATTTTTTTATTTAATTAAAATATATTTTTTTATGTATAGATATGAGTATACTTTTCGTGGTGATAGATTATGGAGAAAAAATCGTAGTAGTCCAGAAAAAGGTGGTGTTTGTATTGGTGTTGATTTAAATAGAAATTTTGGATATAAATGGGGTGGTCTTGGTACAAGTAAACAACCATGTAGAGAAATATATACTGGTACAGGTCCATTTTCTGAACCAGAAACAGCATCGATTAAAAATTTTTTTGATGCAACTGCTGGAAATTTTAGTGTAAAAAATTAAAATATAATTTATAAATTAAAATATTTATTTTAATTATTAATGATGATATATAATATTTTATATTTTTTATTTTTATAGGCTTATTTAACATTTCACAGTTATGGACAATATATACTTTATCCATGGGGTTATGATAAACGTGTACCACCAGATTATGCTGAACTTGAAGAAGTTGGTCGTGCATCAGCAGCATCAATGAAATTAGCAACTGGTGATCATAGTATTTATACTGTTGGTAATAGTGCAACAACATTATATGCTGCATCTGGTGGTGCTGATGATTGGGCTAAAGCAATGCTTAAAATTAAATATGCATATACTATTGAATTACGTGATAGAGGACGTCATGGTTTTATATTACCAGCAAAATATATTATTCCAACTGCACAAGAAGCACTTGCTGCTGTTAATACTGTTACAATTGCATCTTTAAAACATTATAAAAATTAATTATTATTATTTATTTTATATAATTTATGTTAATATTTTATTAAAAAAAAAAACATAATGTGATTTTATTTATTGATTAATTTATATAATATTTGATTATAAATAAAAATATTATTAATTATAATTCAATTTATTTATTATAAAAATTATAAAAATTATAAAAATCTTGATTTATTAATTTTTAATTTTTTAGACATTTAAAAATTCGCGCCCTTTGTGGCTCCATCTTACAGTCAAAATATGTATTACCAGAGAGAGAATAATAATAATAATAATAATAACAAAAAAAAAGCGAGCGAAAGAGAGAGAGAGAGAGAAAAGAGAGACAAAAGAGAAACAAGTCGCCATTTGTCAGGCGTCATATAGCTTATGTTTTTTTTTTTTTTACAAAAAATAATCACGTTATTATTTTGTTCTTTCATTAATTATAGTCAAAACTTTGAGTTTACATAATTAAATTAGAGATATCTAATTAAAATTATTATTTAAAATAATAATTAATATTTATAAATAAAATTAAACAACTTGTTGAGACACAACAATAACAACCGGCAACAAACGTGATGAAACTCATCAAGAAATTTTTACCGGGCGATAAAGTTTTTGCTAAAGTTCGAGGTTATCCACCCTGGCCAGCTAGAGTAAGTCAAATTAAATATAATAATTATTTTTTAATCATTTAAAATGGATATATAGATATAGTTTAGAGTTGATTTAAATTTTTATGTTGAATCTGGTGACGCATTATTAACTCTTATTATTATTTATGATAATTATTATTATTATTTAGAATGCATCAAAAAATATTTATCATATTAATAGTAAATTTTTATTCAACAAAAAAAAAAAGTAAATAAAAAATTTGTTATTTTTTATCTGTCAGTTGTTTAATTAAGTTGATTATTTTTTAAGGTTGAAGAAGTTACTGACGGACATACAAAAAACGCCAAATACAAGGTTTTCTTTTATGGAACTGGTGAGACGTAAGTGTACTCCATTTTGTAATATTATTATGTCAATATTAAAAAATTATAATCAATGACATTGTTTTGTTGTTATTAAATTTTTAGAGCATCATGTAAATCAGATGAATTATTTACATACCATGAAAATAAAGAAAAATATGGTAAACATTTAAAAAGAAAAGCATTTCATGATGGTATGCAACAACTTGAACAAGAATTAAATAATGACCAAAGAAAAGAACAAGATATAACAAGTGAAGTAAATGGTAAAATAAAAACAAAAAATTTATTATTTATTTTTAATTATATTTATTATTATATATATTTTGATTATCTAAAATATTTTAGAATCTTTTGTAGAAGAACCAGAAGTTGAAAATACAGAACCAATTGAAAAAGAACCAACACCACCAGTAGTAGCAGTACAATCAACAGCTAATTTAGATAGTGATTTAGAAACTGGACCACTTGTTATTGACGAGGGAGATAAAAAAAAACAATTTAATAAACGTAAATCACTTGCTACACCAGTTAGTTTGGTAAGATAATATATATTTAAAATTATTTATCAAATGGGGAATGTTCCTGTGGTATTTTAAAGATTATAATACCACATTTTAGTAGTCCCCAATATTAAATAGAAATTGCCGATAAATTAACTTTGAGTTTGGTTAATTTGTGCGATTATTTCTGACAAAATTTTATATATTCAAGTTGAAGTAATTTAATTTAATTAATACTTTATTTTTATTTATTTATTTAAGGATTCATCAGAACCAAAGAAAAAACGTGCTCGTGGTAAAGGCTGGGTAAGCTCACAAAATACACCAAGACAAGAACCAGTTAATGAATCAATAAGTGAAGAAATGGTTGGAAAAGAAGTTGTTAGTCGTAGTGGTAGAAAAATAAAACCAAAACGTTTTGCTGATTTTTCAAGTTCTGATGAATTTGATACTGGTAAGATATTATTAATTATTTTTTTTTTAATAATAAATATAATAATTAAATTAATAAAATAATTTTAAAATTGTTTGATACAGAGAATAGTGGAAGAGGTAGAGGTAAAAATAAACTTGATGATTCCATGGATATTCAATCAACACCATCCAATGAAGTTGCCAAAAAACGTACAAGCGTAGAAAGTAATTATAAATTTAAAAAAATAGTTTATTTATAATATTTTATATTAATTTTTTTATTAAAATATATATTTATATTTATTTTTATTTTTTTTTAAATTATTTACAGAAGATGATAAAAAACTTATGGATCAAGAAAGTTTATTGCAACAACAGCAACACAAATTAAGGTGATTATAATTTAAAATAAAAAGTATTTTATTTTTAATTGTAAATAATTATTAATTATTTGTTTAAAAGATGGCTTCGTATGGAACATCAATTATTGACTTCTGATGCTCAAATAAAATCAAATTTGGGTCTTGAAAAAGCTAATGCTGACAAGTGTCTTGTTGCTATGGATGACATGTTAAATTTACCAATTGATCCACTGATGCTTAAAAAACATTCACATATTGTTGAAACAATAAGAAGGGTAATTTTTATTAATTTTTAAAAATATTATTATTTATAATTAAATATAATTCATCAATGTTTTTATTTAATTTTTTAGTTACGAAGATATATTGGAAATCTCTCAGAGTGGAAATTGGAAGAAGATGAATTGGTAATTTATAAAAGCTATAAAATATAAATAATTGTATTAATTAAAAAAAATTTATTAATTAAATTAATTTACAGTTAACATTTAAACAAAAAGCTGAATTAATACGACAAAAAGCTGAAGAAATATACAACAAATTTAAAGGATTATTTACAATTCCAGAAAATCAAACATTTTGGGAATTATTTTCAGAACAACTTATTATATTTAAAGATTTAACTAAAGATATGCCAGAAGAAAAAGTATATGCACTCATGTCAGATCCATCATTATCATCATCTTCATCAGGTATAAATTAATTTATAATTTATAATATTCAAATGAATAATTATTAAAAATATAAATTAAATAATTTATTTATTTAAAATTACAGATAACAATATTAATGATGATTCATTTGCAATGAATGAAAGCAACACAACAGATATATTAAATCAAACAACGATATCAACTCCTGTTACAACAACTGCTAAGTAAATAATATCTTAATATTTTTCTTACAATTTTCTAATTAATTATAACTTACTTATTATTATTATTATTATTTTCTTCTTTTTTTCTTTATTTACATAATTATTTAAACTTGAAAAACAATTGATCAAGAAAACTTTATCAATACAATATTTCTTACCAGTTTAGTTTGAATTATTAATTTGTTTTCGTTTTTACTTATAATAATAAAAATAAATTTGGTTAAATATTTTGCAAATTTTTATGCTTAATTATTTTGTTTATCTAAAATATAATATTTTTCTAATTTTTATTGTTTATTATAAATTACGAAAAATATTTAATTACATTCTGTCAGTTGCTCAAATTGCATATACTTGTTAATACATTCAATGATACAAGTTTAAAATTTTTCTTCCAATAATATATCAATTAATTTGATTAAAAATTATAATTACATGACAGTTCATGAAAATAAATCAGTTTATTAAAATTTGAAAAACAAAAATAAAAAATAAAGTTAATGTCATGATAAATTTGACATCTAAAAAATATCAAAATATCTGTTTATTACTTTAAAAACTATTATATAAAAATAATTTAAGTGTTTTATTAATAAGATCATATTAAATTTTTTTTTTTTTTTTATATTTTTCATACCAATTGTTGTTTACAAAACTAATAAAATATAATTCTTAAAAAACATTAGACCATTTCGAATTATAATCAAAATTATTCGAATGAAAAATAACAAATAATTTAACAAAATAAATCATTAATTTGTTAATTAAATTATATAATTTAATATAAATAAAAAAAAAAAAAACAAATGACAAAAATCTAAAAAAAATTTAATTATATTTTTGGTATTGAAAAATTAACAAAATTTAATTGTATTAGTTTTAAGTACACTTCGTGTTTAAATATTAAAAAAAAAGAAACAAATAAAATTAAAAATTTAAATTAATTTGTTTAATTGTTAAATTTAACAACAAATTCATTTTTTTTTTGTGACAGGACTATTTATTAATCATAATTTTTATTATTAAATAAATAATATTTTATTTTATTCAAAATAGCAACAATTAATCATGATAAATAATAATTAGTTATTATATATTGATTAATTGTTGTAATAATTTGTAATTTATTATTAAATAATTAATAAATTTATTGATAATAATAATAATAATATTTAACAAAAAAATATATTGAGCATGCGCACATTCATCGTCTCGGACACTTCAATACCGTTTCAGCCCCCCGGTTGGACATTGCAAACATATTCGTCAGTTGTTTATGCAAAGTGAAGTGTGAAGGATGTGATTTTGTGTGTAACCCGTTTTTTTTTTTTTTTTCTCGTCAAGTATTTTTTATTTCCCAGTTTATTGTGTAATTGTATTTTGATGCTGATTATAATTTTTTGTATTCCTGTTTTTTGCTGTTTTAATGGTACTGTGTCCTTTTATTTATCATTTTTATTATTTTATTAATTAAAAAAATAAATTTTCAATTTTTTATAATTTTTTATAATTTTTTTTTTTTTTTTTAATGCACAAAATGGCTGCCTAATTTTTTATTAGTTGAAAATTTATTTTTTTATTTTTTTTTTATATAATTTTTATTACTAACAATTATTATGTATTATTTATTATTTTTTTAATTCTTTTATATTTTTTTTAATTTAATTATTTTTTTGATGAATTTATTATTTTATTTCGGAGCCGCCGAAATGATTTTTTTTTTTTTTTTTTTTTTTTTAATAATGTATTTTTTTTTTAAATTTTATTAAAAAATTTATTAATATCGGATTATTATAATTGGTTGATATCGTGGTACATTTCAATTTTATAATACATACATTTTTTTTATATATATTTTGTTCGGTTTTTTCGAGTTTTTTTTTTTTTTTTCTCGGAATTTTTTGCCGGTGAAAAAAAAAGAAAAAAAAGAGATAGAGAGAGAGAGAGAAAAAAAAAATCGGAATTCTTTTTGCCAACTTTTTCCATAGATGGCAGCAGTCTTCAATTACTAAGCCGCCATCTTCGGTAAAAAAGCGCGCCATTCTTGTGACAAATTCAAATTCCAATTTATTGACTTTTTGAATATTATTGAAAAAAATTTATTAATTATTATTTATTATCAAATATAATAATAATAAAAACTTATTATTATTAAATATTCTTCAAATAGACAATTTTATTTATTATTTTTACCAATAAATTTTGTTTGAAAAACAAAATTTTATATAAAATTACTCATTTTTATAAATTATAATTAATTAACACTTGTTTAATTTTTAACAAATAATTATAATTTATTTTTTTAAATTTATTTAACTGTACTGAATTATCCAATTAACAAAGATAAACCCGACAATATTGACAAAAAAGAGACTAAGCTCATTCAAAGTTCCAAAAGATGTCAGTTACTGTCGGTTTATTTAACATAAAAGCCTTATGAAAAGAATATTTTTTCTATTTTATTTAAATTATTTCTATAATATTATTCATTAATTTAAATTTATAATTTTTTTTAAAATACCAGATTTAATTCAAATTAAATCATTCAATACAAACAATTATACATTTGATTCATATTTTTATTTTATTAATAATTTTTATATATTAAAAAAAATATATTTTACTAATATTTTTTTAACAATTTAAAAATAATATTCTTCATTTTTTATTTTCCCATCATAATTAATTAATTTTTATTAATTTATCTTACAAATTTTCACTCCATAATTATTCATCAATCTCTTTTGTTGATCTTGTTGATGATGTATATCTTGTACTGGTATTACACCCAACTTGATAGTTGATACACATCAATATAGATAACAATGCATCACATATGTTGACCGTATCATAGTTCAAGCAACAAGCATGTTTATTCCCTGTACGACAAACAAATCTCATTTTTATATATCAAGTCTTTCTATTTCTCTCTACTTATCTTATCCCTAATTTCGAATTCTTTTCGAATTTTTTATAAAATATTATACTATGTATATGTTTTGTCTTGTAATTTTCCCTTTATCTTTCTACTCTTTGCCTTTTGCTCTTTCAACCATTACCTCTTTTTCTCTCTTTACATTTTTTTTTATTTATTTATTTATTTTCTATATTTCAATGTACAGCTCGTACTTGTCTCTTCCATCGACACCCCTGGGGTTTTTGTATATATATATATCCCTTATTCATAATCCCAATTCAATGCGCTTTGCAAGCTTTTAAGATTTTAGATCCTTTCTACTTGGCTGAATTCACTCGACTGTGTGGCCAGGACTTTTCATATACTAATATCTATATAGGCACATTATATATCATGTGTGGGTTATTATGTATATATAAACCTGCTTTATTTATTTTGATTATTAAATCCAATTGTATTTTTTTAAATTTATTTATTGTTATACTCTTTTGTATTTAAATTAAATATAATTATTTAAATGATTACATACTCTAATTTAATTTTTTATCTCAATTTAAATTATATGATTGATTTTTCTTAATTTGCTATATATACATTGTCTAGTGTATGTTTATTATATAAAAGTATATAAATACATATATTATTATTATTTTTTTTTTTCAATAAACTATTGTATATAAATGAATAGTGGAAAGAAAAATAAATACACTGTTTCAATTCTAGAGACATTATGTCTGTCAATATGTATATATATATGTGACGGTTTCTGACAAGCGTCACGGTGATTGGCTATAGAGTATCATATACAATATATATATTCATGCAAATATATAGCAAGAGGGTGTATATGATGACACAGGACAGAATAACTCAAATGTAAAGTGGTCGAAAGGGTTGGGGTAAAATTGTGGCAAGATAAGCACTGCTAATCAAGCTACCGGTAAAGATCGAATATCGATTTTTGTCATAAAACTAAAGTTATAAATGTCTAAAGCATTGTAATAATTTTTTTTATATTATTTTTTACTTTATTGCATTTGTATATAGAAAAATTTATTTTAACAAAAAAGCTTTTGTAAAAAAAGTTTTTGGTTGATGGAAGGTAAAAATGAAATATAAAATAGATAAAAAAAATATATAAAACTAGTATAAGGGTGAAAAGATAGACTGTAATGTGGCCAGTAAGAATATTGCCTTGGGGACAAATATAGTTACACATATATATACATACACAAACAACCGTTGCATATAAATTTTAATATTTTTCTTTTCAAGTGTGATTTTATACGGCATTTTGCCAGCTATTTTTTTTTTTTTTTTTTTTTCTGACTTTTTAGGCAACCCGGTATGTTTGAGAATGAGATAGGGTGAAAGATATATTTCAAAAATAATAAAAAAAAAAACAAAGTAACAAAAAAAGGGGGTTTATAGGAGGTGAATATATAAAAAAAAAATTGTAACGGCAAAAAAAAAAAAAAAAAAAAATGAAAAAAATGTACGATACTTGTGCACGCTCAATTCGTGTATCGGTGCCGACTCGTAAATATTATGAGGGTCGATATAACCGCCTGGGATTTAAAATCCCAGAGGAATATTGTATAAGGCATAGTATATTTTGTGTTACTGAACATACGTATATTTATAAGTTTGTAGATACACTCTAGTATGTGATGCATATGTAGTAACGTGATGCATAACCGTCTGTTGATAGTACATATACGTATAAACTTCAACAAGATATATATTCGATTGATGCATTTAACAATTTTTCCATCAAATTATTTATCAATAAATACATACCTACTATTTTAAAATTTATATATCTCCAAATAAATAACATAAAAATTAATAATTTATATATTTAATTTTATTTCACAATTATAATTTTATTTATTTAAAATTTTTTTATAAAACAAATATATAAAATGTTTTTTTATTAAATTTAAAAAAAATAATAATAATATATTAATAATAAATTTTTTTAAATAAAAAAAAAAAAAAAAATTTGTTTACATAAAAATGTCATTAGAAATTTAATATATATACACTTGTGTATTGTATATTGTAAAAATTGATACAATATTGTCAAGCAATCATAGTTTTATATATACAAACAAACGCAAATGAGCATTTGAACGATATAAAATGATCAAGTGTATATATATATATGCAATTCCCCTTGTAACTTTTTCCTCATGAATATACTACTGTTAATATTATGTGGGGTCAAAAATTTGTGATGTAGATAAAATAGAATATAGAGGGAGTTACAAAAAAAAAAAAGGGGGTTTAGTATAAAATTTAACACAGGGACCTGCAAGACCTGTGGGATCACTCCCTATAAATTGGCAGTAATACAAGGGATGAGATGAGAAGGGGGTGCGTTGTTACATATGATGATGCTAAAATGAACTATCTATTCCCCTTGATTTTCGACAAAAGCTCATCCTAGAATATATATTCTAGCCCCCTTTGCTACCTCTCTCTCTCTTTCTCTCCCTAAAAATATATATCATATATATTTATCTCTATTACTCTTTTCCTCCCATGGGGCACTCATGGTAGCTCATCTGCCGACAAAAGAGCATCTGCCTGAATCCACATATGAATATATATATATATCATATGTATCTATATACAGACAGATTTACTTACCGTTATGCTCTTGTCGACTATTCTATTTTCCTCACTCTTAAATTCATTGATGTTTTGTTGAGATTATACTGGGTGATTTTTATCCCTCGATCAGTCGATAAATATAATGGAGATTTACGTGTCCTGTATGGTACTAGTTATACTACTCTTGAATATATGGTGTTTTTTTTTTTTTTTTTTTTTTGTTGTTGCATATATATGATGGGATCAAACTTGTTTTTGATACTGGTAACACGTCAAGCGTGTATGTATCTCACAGCGTGAATTCATTATAAATATAATGTAAACATATTGAGAACATGTGACTAGATTGTGTCAATCAATTTATTATATTGTATTTATTTTTTTATTTTATCTATTAAAAAGTTATTTTTATCAAATTTTATTTGATATGGTAATTTTAATTTTTTAAATAAAATTAATTTAATATAAATAAATAAATAAAGTGTAATTATATAATTTATAAATTGTGTTGAAAAATTATATAAAAATATAATTCATTTATTTATAAAAAAAAATATATATATAAATTTATATTGCAAAATTCTTTTAAACTTGAGATATAATTTTTTCTTGATACTATTAGTATATATAATCAAAAATGAAAAATAGAAATATAGAATGTTTTTTTTTTTTTTCAACTCAAAACTTAATGGAAAAAAAAAAAAAAAAATAGCTCGTGCATTTAATTGAGTTGTCGGATTATTTCAATATACATTTGTATGTAGAGCAAAATATATATATATATATTTAGAAGTAAAAGCTTGAAAATTTTACATCCGGACGTTGCGCGGTATATCCACCATTTTGTCTTAGCGCTGCGCACATAGTTGCCTAGCAACAGCCCTTATGCTCCATTCATTTATAATTCAACAGCCAATGCGGGGCCACGCGGTGTTTGCGGGGGATTCCCTGCGCAACCGCCCTCTTCCTTAAGGGTTGCATGGGCGGCAATGGGTTTAAAAGAGGGTTACATTTTGTATAGTATCAGCTATAATAGTATATACATATACAAACATATACATATATATATATTGCTAAAAACTTGGCTACGCACTCATGCAGAATCCAACTCACTCTCACTCAATTTCTCAATTTCTCTTCATCCTCATCTACACCACAATAGAGATACACTCAAATTGTCAAATACAAACTCATCTATCATCCACTCAACATATATACTTGAAGCTTTATTCTTGTGTTTGTATATTTTTTGAATCATTTTGTTTACCACTTGATTGTCAACCCTCTACACCCTGTATATATATGAAACAATATATTATACAACAACTATATTTATTTTTTATTTTATTTTTTGTCATTTTATCATTCAAAAACTAAATAATCCCATCCAGTCATAATATAAGACAACAACTTTTGGAGCTTTAAACTTTCAACTATATGTGTACTTTGACACTCAACTTTTAACCGATATATATATATATGTTAGCTTTTATATTTTTTATATGTTTTTAAACTTTATTTCTCAAGTGCAGCGATATATTGTTTTTCATCATTATTGAAAGCTTTTTGATGCATTATTTTATGTAAAAATGAAAAAAGCTTTTGTCAAAAAATAATAATTATCATGTTTTTTGTATATGTTTATATTCATATTCATATTCATATTTACAAGATATAAAAATATGCCAAGCTATAAAAATTTTTAGGCTGATGTATATTCTTTTAACCCTGTCAGGGTATCAAACATCAGTATATGTTTTTGGATGAGAGAAAGCTTGTGAAGCGAAGAGTTTGCGTCCCCAGCTTCATTTACTTCATGATATATTCATGGTTCATTATCATAGCGAATCATGGCCCATCAGCTTTTGATTGTCCGCCCAGTGTTGTTAGTCCCAACTAATGCGACTGCGTATCATTCACGTGACCGTACTTCCTCCCCTATTTTTTTTATACTACTCAAACTCATCGTGAAATAACCTTCATCATCAGAGAGCCACAAAGCCATCTCATTTTTTTTTTTTTTTTTTTTTTTTTTATACTCTTTTCATTTTTATCCCTCATCTACCTTAAACCCTTTTTATGGCCTTCAACAAAATTTTATATACCAAAAACGACTTTATCTAGTCATGAAAATATATTATTATAAAAATAATTCAAAAATAACATTATATTTACTTTTTTTTTTTCAAAAAGGTATTATTATAAATTTATTTGAATAATAATTCGTGGTGATATGTAATCGGATTTAACACTGCAGTTACATCAACGTTAAATTATATTGAAAATTCGAAATGGCTATTATGGATTATACAAATAGTATTCAGTATTATTTTGAGAGATTATATAAAATATTATAATTTTTTATTTTTCATCTTTCAGTAGTAATAATAAATAATAGTCAGACAATCTCTGCTTTAAAATTTTATAAATTTATGAATAATAATTATACGCTGAAAAGTTTTAAAAATTTAAAATTATTATTATCAAAATAAATATATTTTATTTTAAAATAATTATAATTATTAATTATTAAAAATTTTTTATTATTTCAATTTAAATATATATATTATTTATTTTTTTAATCCGCTTATATATAAAAAATATTTTTCACACGTATTATTTATCATTTGAATAAGAGAAATTTTAATATTTTGATTATAAATTTTAACGTGAATAAATGTAGTCTAATTTTTTTATAATTGAAAAAAAAAATAAAATGTGAAAGGCTTGTTTTTAGTGTTCGATTTTATCCTACTTGAGTCACTCAAAGTGTCACTACTTTAATGGCAATGGACAACTACCCCCATCACCAATATGTATAAAAAAAAGATAAAATTCACATCGTATGCTTGACAATCCTCTAATTACTTTAAAGTACTTTGAAATTCATGTTCTTTTAAGCTTCTCTTTCTCTACCTCTTTCACCCAACTCTCAAAAGCTCATCGGATTCGTGATGGGAGTTGAACGGATGTTCATGAAGCCATTAATTCCATGATTGAAAAAAAAAAATAAATATAAATGAATAATAATAATAATAAAATAGTTAATACAATAAATTTTATTATTTTAATATTTATTTTTATTTTTGAATGAAAAATTATATATAAAATATAAAATTAAAAAATAAATTTCAAAATTTTGTTAAAAAAAAATATTGATATAGTGATAAAAAGAATCAAGTGAATATTCAAATAATTTGATAGTCATATGATATGGTGTATTGTTAACTGCATAATAAATAATTCTAAAGGTAAACCGCAACTTGTTTCTGTCTTTCTACTTTCTGACTGAATGACAGCTCCACAAAAAAAAAAAAAAACAATAGAAAAATTTCTGATTGCCAATATATTTCTTATTTTTAAAATTGCTTCACGAATACCATCTTATATTTTATTAATTTATTTTCTTATCTATTTTGATAAAAAAAAAAAAAATACTATACTTTTACAATTGAGATAAAATTTTATATATACTTATATATATAAAAAAATAAAAATTTTTACAAATGAAATGTAAAAAAATATATGAAAGTAGATATAGTGAAAAGATATTAGAAGTACCCAAAAACTTGGCAGCTTTATCTTGGCATTCCTTGGAAAATTTATTCATATATAATGAAGTTATAAATAATGCAGTGGGTTAACCCCTTGTTCCTCGCGAACTTTTACCTTTAAATAAAGACAAAGAGAGAAATAATTTCAAATGAAAATTGTTATAAAAGAAAGAAATAGTGAATAGGCCTGGTTTACCTATGGTAAAACAAGTATATAGTTACATTTCTACTCTTGTGAGTAACTTTATACAACAGTTTTGTACAGTACATTTTCTGCAATGAGATTGGGGAATCTGGGATTCAAAAATATATATACTCACGAATAAAAATAACTATACATACATTTTTCTCGTTTTTCAACTCATGCACCATTTTCACTATTTTTTTTTTTCTTTTTCCTTTTTTTTTTATACTATTCAAGCTTTATATTGCTGTCTTGCATTTTCTTTATATTTACAAACTCAACTTTTATTTTTATATTTGAATAATATAAAAAAAAAAATTGTGTAAGATGTAACAAGTACCTTTTTTTAGATTGCATTCAACTGTGCACAACAAGCATCATCAGGGGATTGTAAAAAAAAAAAAAAAAGGGTTTAAATTAAAGGAAAAAAAAAATAGAGGGTAAAATATAAAAATAAAATATAAAAATTTCAAGAATTAAAATATTCAAAATTAAACATATATTTTTTAGTTAAAAATTATGATAAAATATTTGAGAAAATTAAGTACCAAAAGGATTTGATTATTACCCTTTTAATAGGGCTGACTTTTTACTTTTTGCATTAATATATTTTTGTATATATTTTTTAATTATTAAATTTTTTTTTTTTTTTTTTAATAATACTGTTGAAAGATTAATTTTAATTTAAAGTATATATTAATTTAATATATTAAATATATTTTTTTTTTTTTATAATACTAATAATAATATAAATCGAGTGATGATTTATATATTTATTTTTTAAATTTAAAAAAATTATATTGAAGGGAATTAAATGAAACATGGTAGTAGTATATATATTTATATTTTACGTTTTAACGCTATGCTGGAAATGGACATCCATTAGCAAAGCTTTGTGCCAGTCTGATAAGCACTTTTCTGACAATTCTATTTTCCCCTTTCTCTTTTTAACTTTTCCATCAGCTTTATGTGTACCCTTTTTCTCTCGTATATATATCCTTTTGCCAAAGTAAAACTAGCCATCATCCTTTTTTTTAAAAAAGTCAACTAATATCAAGTGAATTGAACAAAGCATATTATATTATTTGAAAAAAATTATTATAAATAAAATCAAGATGACAGTATTTGGGTTTCTTACTAGTATCCAAGAGGTCACGGTATCAAGCCAATCATATCAAATTACAAAAGGGCATTGAAAAATGGATTTATTTTCACATTGAATTTAGGATTATGTCCATTTTTATTTATGTCAAGTTTTATACTATTTTTTTTTATTTTATATTTCAAAAGTCAAATAAATTTATTCGTTTTAATAAAATAACTGAAAATTTTTTTTGTTTTTATTTTTATACTAAAAAAAAAAAAATAAGTAAAGTTTTTTTTTAAAAATAAAGTAAATAAGATGTTAAAGTTTAGAGAAAGAGGATAAAATTCTACAAATCCTGTAAAGCTTTTCTGTGGGACCAGGGCATTTAGTAATCCTGCCAACATTGGCCTCAAGTTTACAAGGAATATTTAAGTTTTCTCCGCTAAGCTTTGGATTAACTCTACCTAAAATTTTCCAAAGCATCTTAAAAACAGAGACAAGCTTAGTATATATATTTTATATAATTTTAATATATTAAATACGGTGAGATAACTGTTAAACAATATTATTGAAATTTTCAAAATAAAAAACAAAAATATAGTCAATTTTTTAATTAATTTCTATAATAATAAATAATTAAAACAAAAAATAATATTAGCTTGTTGAGTATTTTCACAAAAAAATATTATAAATAAACTTTTAAGATCTTCAAAAAAAAAAAAAATAAAAAGTTAGGGTTGCCTTGGTCTATATGAAAAAGAATGAATATATTTTAAACTTATTTTTTTTTATCTTGCTATAAGGGTAGTTTTTTAGATGGCTTATAGACATCCCGTCATCTCAACTTGTGGTGAAACAAAAAAATAAAAAAACAAACAAACATATTTACAATACGTGTAAGTATATTTTGTATAAATTTTGACGAAACAAAAAAAAAAAACATATACACGCACAAAGTTCAATAAATTTTGAACCCTGATATATCTTTCACTCTTTTTTTATTTTATTTTTTTATTTTTTTTTAAAAAAAAAAAAACTCACCCCATAGTACATCAGTAAGAGAGAGAGTATGTGAATCCCTTGGGACAAGGTTCGTTCTTTATGCTCGATATAATACCGCTCTAAAAATATATACACACTTCTAGGTTCTCTGAATTCTTTTCTATCCCCTTTTTTATATACACTTCACCAGTGCGACAATGGCTCCGCTTATGTCGCAAATTTTTATGTGTTTATCTAAGACAAAAAAGAAAAAAAAAACATATTATTTTGTGATGGTGGAGTTACTGTTGATGATTTTGATTGACTAAACAGTCTGGGGTAAAAAATCCACTTGAAAATCATGCAATATATAAATTAAAAAAATTAATTTATATATTTTAATATATCCTTTAAAGTTATACTTTTATTTTCTAAATTTATCATTTTCCTTATTTTTCTAAATTTATATTTAATCTTTTTTTTTTACTTGCTGTCATTGCTGTCATTGCTGTCACTTTGTTTTGGATTTTTTTTTTTATCTTTTGATATATGTATCACCACACACCCCTTTTTTTTTTATTTTACCTCGACAACTGTCATTCATATAGTTTGCAAAGACAAGTGGCCACTATTACCCAAGGCCTTTACTTTGATTTTCATCTGCAAACATAGTCAGAATTGACCTCTGTTTCACATCATCTTACCCTTCTCATCAAAGTTTTTTTTTATATTCTTATTTATTATTAGTTTTTTTTTTATGTAAAATATAATTTTTTAAAATTTATAAATAAAAAATGATTTTTATTTTGTTTTTAACCTTTTGAAATATCAATTAATTTAAATTAAATAAAAAAAATTGAATTATCAAAATTTTTATTGGAAAATAACTGGGTGAAGGTTAAATTTAAAATTATATTTTCCAATTTTTTTTTTCTTTTTTCTAAAGGCTATTGCTTTAAATAAATTATTGATTTTATTAAATATACAAATACACAAAAAAAAAAAAAATCTTTAAATCTCTAAAAAAATAATAGCATAATAATTATTTTTTTTTTAAAATAAATTATTTTTTTATTTCTCATTATTTTGACGGTGTCAGCTGGTATATTGGACAATTATCCAAAGTAAAGTAGTCTCTTGTGATACTAAGACCACGCAAATATAGGTGTCGAGTGATAAAAAAACATAAAAAAAACTTTTGTTAAAAAAATAAAAAAAATAAAAAATACATCATATTTTTTCAATTAAGACTTAGGGAAAGGTGTATATATATACTCTTGAGTGCTGAGGGTGTTTCTGGGGCCATTAATGTAGTCGTAAAACATGACAACAAGTTAAGAAAATATAACAAAATATATATATACAGTAAAAGCGAGTCAGAGAGAAAAATATATTTAAGTGACAAGGAAAAAGAAAATTAAAAAAAATTGAGCAGTAATCAAGGCAACTTTTTTATATCACATTAAAAAACTTTTTTAAATAAAATTATTTATTATTATTTTTTTATATACATATTTATTATTAAAAAAAAAAATTTAAATATTCATTCATTTTTTCTTGTTTTAATTTACTTTTAAAAAATTTAATTTTCAATGAAAAAAAAATAAAAAAATAAATAAAATTTGATATATTTATTTTACTTTATTTTATTTTTTTCATTTTGTCTGAGTAGTGGTTGACCTTTATCACTTGTTTTTTATTTTTTTTTTCTCAATCTCTTGGAAAAAGTGTCGTTTAAATTATTCATTATTATATAATGATATATCTAATTTATTATTATTTTATTTTTCCTTCAATCGACATGTCACCAAGTTGATAAAAATATATTTTTATTTCCACGCCTCTATTAAATTGATTATTCATCGAGTATGTGCGTGATGCTTACCCACAAAAGTTATACAAAAATATAAAAAAATAATTGAAAAAGAGGGAAAATAGAAGTAGATATATTCAAGAAAAACTTTTATTATTTTTTTTACCATTGATCACGATACTGCAATTTTCATTTTTCCCCTTTTTTTTTATATATTTTTACCATATAAGCATACCCGTGAAGCTAGCGGAGCCTTTTTCGATATCGGGAAGTTGGATAGCACCATAATTATGTGCTTTTTATGTGCTATTTTACTGCCAAAGAAAGAAATTTTCTGCTCCCATAAGTTCAGAGAAAATCAATTTTCAAAAGTGCTCTGCTAAGTCGACATGATGCTAGCGGAGCATTTATTAAAAAACTATTAAAAAAAAAGAATGTAATGCATAAAATAGAGTGCTAATTATGTGCTAATTTACTGCGGTATTAGTTTTTTCATATGACCAATAAATAAACAGAAATAAAAATTTTCCAGAAAATAATATGAAGCTGCCAGAGCATTTTCTAAACTAGATCAAATTTAGAAAAATAAAAACTATCAAAATAATGTGCTTTTTATGTGCTATTTTACTGCTAAATCAGATATTTTATTGCTCCTATAGTTTTCCAGAAAAAAAAGATATACCTTAAGGACTCATGATTCTTGAGGAAAATTTTTTTTTTTTGAGAAAACTATTGGAGCAATAAAATTGAGGTGAGTTTTATTGAAAAGCACATAAAAAAAACTATAAGATCAGATGTTTAGTTTTTTTTTTTAACAAGAATTTTCCAATATGACTGGCAGCGTTACTATACAAAAAAATACATGGGCTAGGAAAATCAAAACTGAATGTCTGATAATTATGTGCTTTTTATGTGCTATTTTACTGCTCAATCAGATATTTTATTGCTCCTATAGTTTTCCAGAAAAAAAAGATATACCTTAAGGACTCATGATTCTTGAGGAAAATTTTTTTTTTTGAGAAAACTATTGGAGCAATAAAATTGAGGTGAGTTTTATTGAAAAGCACATAAAAAAAACTATAAAATCAGATGTTTAGTTTTTTTTTTTAACAAGAATTTTCCAATATGACTGGCAGCGTTACTATACAAAAAAATACATGGGCTAGGAAAATCAAAACTGAATGTCTGATAATTATGTGCTTTTTATGTGCTATTTTACTGCTAAATCAGATATTTTATTGCTCCAATAGTTTTCTCAAAAAAAAAAAATTTTCCTTAAGAATCATGAGTCCTTAAGGTATATCTTTTTTTTGAGAAAACTATTGGAGCAATAAAATTGAGGTGAGTTTTATTGAAAAGCACATAAAAAAAACTATAAAATCAGATGTTTAGTTTTTTTTTTTAACAAGAATTTTCCAATATGACTGGCAGCGTTACTATACAAAAAAATACATGGGCTAGGAAAATCAAAACTGAATGTCTGATAATTATGTGCTTTTTATGTGCTATTTTACTGCTCAATCAGATATTTTATTGCTCCTATAGTTTTCCAGAAAAAAAAGATATACCTTAAGGACTCATGATTCTTAAGGAAATTTTTTTTTCTGGAAAACTATAGGAGCAATAAAATATCTGATTGAGCAGTAAAATAGCACATAAAAAGCACATAATTATCAGACATTCAGTTTTGATTTTCCTAGCCCATGTATTTTTTTGTATAGTAACGCTGCCAGTCATATTGGAAAATTTTGTTAAAAAAAAAAACTAAACATCTGATTTTATAGTTTTTTTTATGTGCTTCTTAATAAAACTCACCTCAATTTTATTGCTCCAATAGTTTTCTCAAAAAAAAAAATTTTCCTCAAGAATCATGAGTCCTTAAGGTATATCTTTTTTTTCTGGAAAACTATAGGAGCAATAAAATATCTGATTTAGCAGTAAAATAGCACATAAAAAGCACATTATTTTGATAGTTTTTATTTTTCTAAATTTGATCTAGTTTAGAAAATGCTCTGGCAGCTTCATATTATTTTCTGGAAAATTTTTATTTCTGTTTATTTATTGGTCATATGAAAAAACTAATACCGCAGTAAATTAGCACATAATTAGCACTCTATTTTATGCATTACATTCTTTTTTTTTAATAGTTTTTTAATAAATGCTCCGCTAGCATCATGTCGACTTAGCAGAGCACTTTTGAAAATTGATTTTCTCTGAACCTATGGGAGCAGAAAATTTCTTTCTTCGGCAGTAAAATAGCACATAAAAAGCACATAATTATGGTGCTATCCAACTTCCCGATATCGAAAAAGGCTCCGCTAGCTTCACGGGTATCATATAAGCGCATTTGTCATCTATTAAATAATTTTTTTTTTTTTTTGTCAAGTTTCAAACAATGTGAAATATAAATTATGATAAAACCACAATGACAAAATTTCGCGTGATATATATAACTTTTTTTTTCCTCAATACAAAGTCTTCCCCTTTTTTTTTCCATCTATTTTTTATTATTTTTATTTCACAATTTTCTTGAACGTGAGTGAGCCTTTTCTCGCGTGTTCATATCACTCTTCAAACCTATCAACTTTACCCTTTTTTTTTTTTTTTTTTTTTTATTATTATTTTTTCTCTTCATATATTATGCAATGTTTCACATTTTCTGTGTCCATCAGGTAAAAAATTGCAAGTTTGTGCATTTGGCAAAATTACATTTTCAGTATATTAAAAAAAAAAAAAGAGAAAGTTGTAAAATAAAAAGTTATTGTATTTCATTTTTCTCTTTTATTATAAAAAAATAAAATTCACGCCCTTTAAATGTTAAATAACTGTTATTTTTTTATTTTTTTCTTTCATATATATATATATGTCGATTGAAATATCCATTTACGTTCCGTTGGTTGAATATATATATTTTTTTTTTATTTCCATTTTTCTTTTACATGATAGTACTTTTATTTCCATAATTACATGTATTTTTCATGTCTATTATTATATTTTTATATTCGCATATTTATTCATACCATTTCTTTTTAACGTTATTATTATATAAAAAAAAAAAAATTATAACACTTAACTGTCATATGGTTATATGTATATCGATTAAAATTACTCTGAAAAATTTTCTTTATATATTTTTCCTCATTGATGTCAATCGAAAGAAAATAAAATAATATATTTATTTATATTTAAGACCTTGTGTAAAAATAAATGTGTTTTATATATGTATATATTTTTTCAATGACGATGTAAATTAAATAGGCAATGTGTATGTTCAAATGTTTATATCGGGTAAAAAAAAAAAAAAAAAAAAAAAAAAAAAATTGATTAACACACAATGTAAAAGCAAAGCATCAAAAGTAAAGCTAAAAGCAGGACAAAAGTGTCCTCAGGCTAAAAATCGGTACGTCGAATGTTAATGTAAATATACACTGTATTTTCATACATTATAAAAGAAAAAAAAAATAATTTTTTTTTTATATATATATATATAAATATTTGTGCCTTGGTAAATACATGTACTTCGCTTGCCACATGTTGTATCTTGTTCAAGCCATAAGGAAAAGTATACACATTTATTCGCATTTATTTCCTGGCTTTTGCTAATGCCTTGCACAATATTTCAACGTTGATGTCTTTGTATTTAGAGTGCCCTGTTGTTGAGTGTTTATATATGCATGGATTATACCTTGCATGTTCATCAAAAGTATATAAAGATGATATATAAATAATAAAAAACATGTTGATACAACAAGCAAAAAAAAAAAATCACATTATATGGATCTTTAGCATAATTGTCTCAAAATTTTGTTTATTGAATTTTTTTTTTTTTTTTTGCTTTTTTTATCAATAAAATATTATACAAATTTTTAATAAATTTTTTTAAAGTTTATTTATAGTCAGACAGAAAAAATATATGTCAGACAGTTTTAATAATTTATCAGTGAAAAATTAATGTAATAATATTTGATAAAAATTAATGAAAAATATAATTATTGATAATTTAAATTAATGATTTTTTATCAGACAAATTAATAAAATTAAAATTTATTTTTGTATATATATATAATAAAACTGTCTCGAGGTTACGTTAAAAAATCATCATAAATTGTCTAGTGAAAATTAAATTATTTTACAA
>WSYQ01001219.1:0-65073 GCA_011426435.1 Lysiphlebus fabarum
TTATACATTAACAACCCTGATATATACACAACAAGTGTAATAATGAGTTCTGAAAAAATAGAGTCATGTAAGAAATTTCCTAGCGAAAGACTACACCACAGTTTGATTACTACTTGTTAGGGCGTTGCCAACACGAATTTTCAGGGGTAAGCGACAGGGTAAAGTCCTAAAGACTGAATATTGCATATATGTAATACTACTATATTGCTAATACGGCCGATTCGATTCTCCTTAGGCAAGAGCGTCGACGATATGGTCTTCTTTTTACAGAAACGTGAAAAATGAGAAAGAGTAGGAAGCGAAGGGAGGGAATCGGATTAACTCGACAACTCATCAACACTATTAGATCAACAGAACCTTCAGGAATGACAACAGGCAAAACTATAAATTTATTTGATATACGTGAGAAAGTTTAAATAGTGTTGGTGAGTTGTCGAGTTAATCCGATTCCCTCCCTTCGCTTCCTACTCTTTCTCATTTTTTACGTTTCTGAAAAAAGAAGACCATATCGTCGACGCTCTTGCCTAATAGTCCAATAAGGAAACTCGAAGAACGTAAATATCTCAATAAGGGAAGAAAAAATATGGTAGATTCCTTGATACGACCTGATTACTAATCAAAAAAAAAAATTGAATTAACCCCCGGAAAAGAGTTAGAAAAAAATAAATTCTTCTTTAAAAAACATAGAAAAATAACATAAAAGGAATAGAGTTTAGTACCGTTTTGTAAAGAAAAAATTTTGCGATTTTTTGGTATTTTTAGTTTTTTTTTTTATAAAAGGGTTGATTCAATATTAGGGTTTGAAGTTTGAGAAATTGTAGTTAGGAGTGGGAGAGCTAAGGTTTCAGGGGAAAGATGAGAGGGAAGTATATTATTGTCGTAGTCACATTCGGTCACACTCGGTCACGTTCGTTCATTCGGTTTCTATTATATCCTCCTTTCTTTATATCAAGAGGCACGGTAGTGCCTCGAGTCAAGTATGAGAAAGGAAATATATATGTGTGTGTAAGAGTAACTACCGTGCCTTATTATACACAACACATTGGTGACCCCTTCCGTCCCCAATTATTTATGAATCAATTAAAATATGATGGAATCAATTAAAAAATACGGGGTTTTGTAATGATCCCATAAATCAATGTCAAGCTTTTTTTTAAAAAAAAAATCAGATTTTTTAGTGGCTTATTTTTTTTTTTATTGAACAATCAAATTAACGGTTGCGATTTTTTGGCTGAAAAACCAGATTTCTGATTTTGTTAAGTTGGTAGTACGGTATAAGATTATTATAAAAATTTTTTTTTTTTTTTTTACTTTTCTCACTTGCTCATTTTTGTTGGCTGCACTGCAGAGTTGACAAATGAATATATGATAAATATTGCAATATTGAATGTTAAAAATAATAAACATCAAATGATACACTGGTAAAATAATTATAAATAAAAACTAAACTTGATGATATATAAATTGTGTATGTTACAAAAAAAACTTTACAAAAAGATGTGATATCTAACAAAAAACAAAAAACAAGTATTTTGTACAAAAAAAAGAGTCAAGTACTCGAAATTGTAGTCAATTTGTAATGTAACTTGTTTTGCCATTAATTAATCTAAAATGTTAAAAAAAAAAATAAAAAAAAAAAAAATTATACTTGACCCTGCTAAACATAAGATTGAATAATGTTGGCTTAAAATTTTATTTTTAATTTAGGAAAAACTACGCAGGGTCAAGTATAATTTTTTTTTTTTATTTTTTTTTTTTTAACATTTTAGATTAATTAATGGCAAAACAAGTTACATTACAAATTGACTACAATTTCGAGTACTTGACTCTTTTTTTTGTACAAAATACTTGTTTTTTGTTTTTTGTTAGATATATATATACCTTTTTTTTTTTCATTCAAATCAAACTGAACAGATATTTGTCTTTGAAGCATCCGTGGCCGAAAAATCATAACAAAAGCGATTGTTTATTGTAAAAATAATATTAACAATTGAATACTAGGTTTAATAATTGACCAATTTTAATAATTTTTTGTCTGTTTTGACAGGCTTTCTACTGTAAAGTTTATTGTAAAATTGTTATTAAAAATCAAATTTTTAGTTTAAAAATTCGTTTATATTTTTTTTTTTTGTTTTTTTTTTCTTTAAAAGAGGACAATACAAACTTTATTATTATTGAAGAAAAAACTTTATATACTTGAAAAACAACAACAAAATTAATTGTTTATTATTAAAAATTGAATTTCTATTTTAGTAATAATTTTTTTTTTTTTTTTTTTTTCGTTTGAAAGAGGACGATTCATACTTTATTATTGGGAAAAAAAAATTAATTTTTAATAATAATTCTACAATAAACAATTTATATTGTTCATATTTTTTGAGTATATACGACTTTTTTTTAATATCATCAGTTTGTACTGTTCTTTTTAATAAAAAAAAAAAATCAATCAATTATTATTATTAACATAGAAATTTAATTTTTAATATTTAATTTACAATTCATTTTGTTATTGTTTTCCAAGTTTATAAATTTTTTTTTTAACAATATTTCAGTTTGTCTTGTCTTTTTTTAAACAAATGAAAAAGAAAAAAAAAACAATTATTAAAATATAGAATTCAATTTATTCAATTTTAAATAATAATTTTACAATAAGTAATTTATATTGTTTTTATTTTGAAAGTGAAAATTTTTTTATTATGAAAGTCGGTATGAAGCCTTTTGAAACAAAATAAAAATCGTTGAAATCGGTCTACTATTGAAGCCAGTATCAAATTTTTAATAATAATTTTGCAATAAACAATTAATTTCATTTTTTTTCAAGTATATGAATTTTTTTTTCGCAATAATAATAAAGTTTGAATTGTCCTTTTTGTAATCAAAAAAACAAAAAAAATATATATATATAAATGGATTTTCAAACGACAAATTTGATTTTTAATGTTACAATAAACAATTTATATTGTTGTTATTTTTAAGGTGAATGTTTTTTTCATCTGATTATATGATAGTCTTTAAAAAAGACTAAGATGAAGCCTTTCAAAACAAAAAAAAAAATATTAAAATCGGTCAATTATTGAAGCTAGTATTCAATTGTTAATATTAATTTTCCAATAAATAATCAATTTTGTTGTTGTTTTTCGGCCATGGATGCTTCGAAGACGAATCGAAATCAAATTTCTGTTCAGTTTGGTTTAAATGAAAAAAAAGAAAGGTATATATATAAAAAAAGAAATATACAGTAGAAACCGAATGAACGAACGTGACCGAGTGTGACCAAGTGTGACTGCGACAATAATATACTTCCTTCTCAACTTTCCCTTGAAACTTTAGCTCTCCCACCACTAATCACGATTACCCGACTAAATCAACCTTCAAACCTTAATATTAAATCAACTCTTTTGTAAAAAAAAAAAACTAAAAATACCAAAAAATTGCAAATTTTTTTCCCTACAAAACGGTACCAAACTCCTTTTAAACTATTTTTCTGTTTTTTTTTTTTAAATAAAGTGTTTTTTTTTTTTTTAACCCTTTCTCGGGGGTTGATTAAATTTATATTCCACATAGTTAATATGCATGTTTCAAGGAACCTATCCGTATTTTTCATTTTTCTTATTGAGAGCAAATACGATCTTTTGAGTTTTCACACTGGACTATGAGGAGAAACTCCATCTATTGGAAAGATAGGATGTTAGCAATATAGTAGTATTACACACATATGGACTATTGTTAAATGCGTTGAGATGGAAAGTTACTCCTCCTGGGTAGCTATTCTTGACTCGATTATCCCACCTACACGGGATAACATGAAAACGCCTGAAAATGATTTAGTCGTTTGATGTAAACCATTGAGAAGGATTCAAATTAAGCCAAAATTTTCATGTTTTGCGACAAAAAAGTTATCCCAGTCGCTCGGGATAACTTGCGGATAATCAAGTCAAGAATAACTACCCTGTACTTCTAGTCTTGGCATTGAGTAATCCATGGCTGCAAACCCCAAATGAACTAATTTTTTTGATTTTCAAAAATAATAAAAATTTTTTTTTCAACATTTTACGTTTTGTTACTCCTCAAGTTTATATGTGTGTGTGCATCTGTTATAAGCCATGTGACAGAGAGAAATATAAAATTTAGAGTGTAGACGTGACAATATACAACAACAAATATTTGTAAGTTTGTGTGGGTGTGTGTCTACACTGTCAAATGAGATAAAATATCAGTAATTTTTTATTTTCAAACAATTATTGTCAAATAAAACGGTCTGAAAGCCTCAATAAAGATTATATCAAATTTTTCCTTATTTTTTCTTTTATATTTCTTTAGTTTTTCATCAGCCTATCCGCGTTTTTCATTAAATGGCTATCCAGGTTTTAAAAACCGAACATGACTTTCCATAAAAACCTATGTTTAACCTCCAAAAAAGTAGCCTACTTTACTAATTAATTACCAAGTTACAAGAAAATTATGAAAAAATTTGAGCATAGAATTATTTCATTAATTTACCAAAAAAATTTCAAGGCTCTATCCGTGTTTTTCATTTGTGCTGGTAATCCTTTAAAGGATCTCCTCGGCAATTCACCCGCAATGAAAACCCGCTAGAGTTGCTATAGCCCAATGTAATTTTTAGGCTGGATTATTTTAATTTTTAAATTCGGTTTTCGTCGAAATTTCTTTATGAGTTGTAATTTTTAATATAAAAAATAGCAAAAAAAAAAAATCATATAAATTGCTATGGTACATTTTAATTTTTCAAGACGTATATTGTTTTTTTTTGTTGAGATAATAGTAAATAATTTTAGAGTCAGAAGATAGAACCTAGGTGATGTAGCACGATAGTAAAATTTACTGAAGTAATTTTTCCGTGTATATACAATGCGAACATATGCATTTATATATGTAAATAATATTCGAATAACTAATTGGATGAAAACTGCGTTAACGACCGTCGTATGTATATAGAGTGAAACCGTCAGAAGAAGATCACGATGATCAATCAGCACATGCGCCAGAATTCAATTATACATATCAATACATATAAAATTTGCGTGTCTGTGTTTCTACTTCCTTACCGAATTTTTCAATCAGTCACATACATATACAGATTTTCCATGTGTTGTTAAATTCTCGCGCATGCGCTGATTGATCATCGTGAACTTCTTCTGACGAGTTCACCTTATTTTCCTTGGGGGTGAATCACCCTCAAAAGTTAGGTAGAACCTTTTATATGGAACTTTTATATGATAAATAAGAATCCGATTCTTAAACCCGAGGAATCCCTTTGCAAAGTTTGAAGGAAATCGGTTGTGTAGTTTCGGAGGATTTCGCAGACAAATACCGTGACACGAGATTTTTATATATTAGATATATATATATATGTCCCATTCTAAGCATTTTCACGGGGTTTGCGGCCTGACCCCCTGCGATTTTGTTCATTTTTTAATATATTGTAGATTTTGGCATTAAAAAAGACACGTATTTTTTTTTTTTTTGCAATTTTTGAGGGCGCCACTATCGAATTTCACTCCAATTTCAAGATATCTCAAAAAGCCCCTTTTTTATTTTTCTGAATTTTTGATCATAAATTCGAGGACGCAAAACAAGTATTTTAAGCCCTTGTAGAAAGTGGGCACTCAATGCGAAGTATTTTTTTTCGATTTTTGAAATTTTGAAAAAATGATAAAAAACAAATTTTTTTTTCCAAAATTTTTTTTTTTTTTTTTTTAGAATTAAAAAAAAAAAAGAAATCGAAATTTACTCTTATGAAATTTTCAATTTCTTCTTAGTTTTCCAGAAAAAACCATTTAACAGACCGAAAGTTGAAAAAAAATTTTTTTTTTTTAAATTTCAAAAATCGAAAAAAAATACTTCGCATTGAGTGCCCACTTTCTACAAGGGCTTAAAATACTTGTTTTGCGTCCTCGAATTTATGATCAAAAATTCAGAAAAATAAAAAAGGGGCTTTTTGAGATATCTTGAAATTGGAGTGAAATTCGATAGTGGCGCCCTCAAAAATTGCAAAAAAAAAAAAAAAAAAAAAAAAAATACGTGTCTTTTTTAATGCCAAAATCTACAACATATTAAAAAATGAACAAAATCGCAGGGGGTCAGGCCGCAAACCCCGTGAAAATGCTTAGAATGGGCCATATATATATATATATTAAATTTTTTTTTTTTAAACAAATTGTTTTAATTTTTTTTTATTAATTTTATACAATAAAACATCAAACTATCAGTAATAAAGTTCATCATAATGTTTAAACAATTGAAAACAATGAAAAATAAATCGAATAATTAAATAAATGAGGCACCTCTCAATCCGGTGTCGAAAGCCTGTCGGAAGCCGGTCAAAATGCTTTCGAAACACGGTCGAAACGATGTCGAGCAGTGATGGGTAGGTATGATACCGGTGTATCATACAGTGTATCATACAGTATCATACAACTCCAGTTTCATACACGATGTATCATACATTTGAAGACCGCTTCTATATTTTAATTTTTAAACTATTTTTCTGACGCCTCAATTGTAAATATATCGATTTTTTTTCTATAACAAAGCAAACGAATAAATAAATAAAATTCCATGAATTAATTTTCTTAAATAAACAAATTACTACAAAAAAAAAAATACTAAACAATGCATGCAAAATTAGATAAATGAATTTTTTAAGTAAATAAATGTCTACGGAATAAGATGATTGCTAAAAAGACAAGTACTTGTCAAGTAATTCTTATAAAAATTATTTATGAATAATATAATATTAATATAATAATATAATATATTAATATAATATTATTATAATATTTATATTTGTCTTTACAGTCAATAGATCTTTGAAAATGAATTTTGAATCATTAAATAATAATATTTAGGAAAACAATTGTCGGAGGAAAGAGATTTAATCGCGAATAAAAGACAAGTACTTGTAAAATAGTTTTTTTAATAATAATAATTTTTTCAAATGAACAGTTCATCTATTTTATAAATTAGTATTTTTCAATTCAATAGTTTATTCATAATTAAATTTTTTTGTACGTGGAAAAGTATTTTATTTACTTATTTATAATTTTGTTATGTTTTGTAATGAAAAAAATATTTTTGACAGTTGTTTACTTGTGTATGCTTGTGTTGGTAAAAATAAAAGTATTGTATATGATTTACTTTATTTAAAAAAAAAAGGAAGGCACTTGCGACTATCATACATATCATACGTATCGTACGCATGATTGTATGATACTTAAAAAAACGTCGAATTACCCATCACTTGTGTCGAGACAGAGTCAGCGCGAATAGAGTCGATTCAGTGACAAATAATCCCGGTAATAATGACCGAGTCAATTACCGATGAATCGTCTGAGGCTCAACAGCTTTTCGACCCCAATAGATATACGAATCGTGTGAACCTAACATCTCTATCATGTACAATTCGAACTCTTATTTCATATTATAAAACATATAAAAGTCAAGATTTTCGTTGGTCTCAATTGTTGTTATTTCAATATTTTATTTATTTTTCATTTTTTTAACTCATTTCTATTATTCAGTGCTTGTGAATTGCGTTTTATAATTGCTGTCAAATGGCTCTCAAATCGCTGTCGACTGAGCGCAACATTGGAGTGTCAAGTCATCCGCTAAGGAAAAAAAAATTATTTTTTATTGCTTTGTATTTATAAAATTTTACTCGGTTTGAGTAGACGAAATTAAAAAGATGTTTTTCAAAATTTACAACGTACCATAGTAAAAATTGAATTTTCTTGAAAATCCTGTAGGTATCACTAACAAATACAAATTGATATCGTCAAAATTGCAACGGGCTATAGTAAAATTTAATAATCGACCCGGGAATGTTAAATGCTGCCACTTATAATGCGTTCAGCTTCATTTCGATTTATTTATTTATTTATTTATTTATTTATTTATTTATTTATTTATTTATTTATTTATTTATTTATTTATTTATTTATTTATTTATTTATTTATTTATTTATTTATTTATTTATTTATTTATTTATTTATTTATTTATTTATTTATTTATTTATTTATTTATTTATTTATTTATTTATTTATTTATTTATTTATTTATTTATTTATTTATTTATTTATTTATTTATTTATTTATTTATTTATTTATTTATTTATTTATTTATTTATTTATTTATTTATTTATTTATTTATTTATTTATTTATTTATTTATTTATTTATTTATTTATTTATTTATTTATTTATTTATTTATTTATTTATTTATTTATTTATTTATTTATTTATTTATTTATTTATTTATTTATTTATTTATTTATTTATTTATTTATTTATTTATTTATTTATTTATTTATTTATTTATTTATTTATTTATTTATTTATTTATTTATTTATTTATTTATTTATTTATTTATTTATTTATTTATTTATTTATTTATTTATTTATTTATTTATTTATTTATTTATTTATTTATTTATTTATTTATTTTATTTATTTATTTATTTATTTATTTATTTATTTATTTATTTATTTATTTATTTATTTATTTATTTATTTATTTATTTATTTATTTATTTATTTATTTATTTATTTATTTATTTATTTATTTATTTATTTATTTATTTATTTATTTATTTATTTATTTATTTATTTATTTATTTATTTATTTATTTATTTATTTATTTATTTATTTATTTATTTATTTATTTATTTATTTATTTATTTATTTATTTATTTATTTATTTATTTATTTATTTATTTATTTATTTATTTATTTATTTATTTATTATAAATAAATAAATAAATAAAAACCCAATTTCAAATTTTGATGAAATTCCCCATACAATGGGGGTCAAAATAAGGGGGGGGGGAAATCTAAAAAAAATTGACATGACATATCTTTCCAAGGTCTACAAGCCTATGATAGTTAAAAATTGTTCTGAGGATAGGTCACCCAAATCGCCGTCCACAATTGGCGTTTTTGCTCATATGTATACATAAATTTGTAATTTTATAAAATAGAATAATAAAGTAATTGAAAAAAAGCAAATACTATGAATGAAATCAGAAATTGAAAATAATCAAGAGGCACGATAGTGCCTCGAGTCAAGTATGAGAAAGGAAATATATATGTGTGTGTAAGAGTAACTACCGTGCCTTATTATACATCAAATATTTTGCCCCCTGCCGTCTCCAATTTTTAGAAATTTAATTAAAATATGATGGATTCAATTAAAAAATATGAGGCTTTGTAATGATCCCATAAATCGATGTCTAGCTTTTTTTTAAAATCAGATTTTTTAGTGCTATATTTTTTTTTTAATTGAATAATTAAATTAACAGTTTTGCGCTTTTGGCTGAAAAACCAGATTTCTAATTTTGTTAAGTTGGTAGTACGGTATAAGATTATAAAATTTTTTTTTTTCTTTTCTCTCTTGCTCGTTTTTGTTGGCTGTACTGCAGAGTTGACATGTGAATATATGATAAATATTGCAATATTGTATATTAAAAATAATAAACATCAAATGATACACCGGTAAAATAATTATAAATAAAAATTAAACTTGATGATATATAAATTGTGTATGTTACAAAAAAAACTTTACAAAAAGATGTGATATCTAACAAAAAACAAAAAACAAGTATTTTGTACAAAAAAAGAGTCAAGTACTCGAAATTGTAGTCAATTTTTAATGTAACTTGTTTTGTCATTAATTAATTTTTTGATATAAAAAAAAATATGATACAATAAAAACCAACGAAGAAATTTTATTTTCGATACATGTAGTTAAATCTAAATTGTTGAAAAAAATAAAATAAAATAAAAAAAAAAAAATTATACTTGACCTCGCTATACATGAGATTGAATAATGTTGGCTTAAAATTTAATTTTTTATTTAGGAAAAAACTACGCGGGGTCAAGTATAATTTTTTTTTTATTTTATTTTATTTTTTTCAACAATTTAGATTTAACTACATGTATCGAAAATAAAATTTCTTCGTTGGTTTTTATTGTATCATATTTTTTTTTATATCAAAAAATTAATTAATGACAAAACAAGTTACATTGCAAATTGACTACAATTTCGAGTACTTGACTCTTTTTTTGTACAAGAGGTAGCTATTTGTCTAATTAAAAATGATTTACATACTTTTATTTATATAAAATATAAAGAAAAATTATCCAAGGAAATAGATGCAGCAGAAAAGATATTTTATCCAGCAAAAAATGTTTAATAAATTGTCTTTTTCTGGGTAAATCTCATTCCGCAGCTATTTGTTTATTCAACAATTATTAACATGCTTTCATTTATTTCAAAAATAAAAAGGAAATAGCTCAGAAAATGTATGTACTCAAAAAAATATTTTAAACAGGCATAATTTTTTAATAAATTGTCTTTTTTTGAGTTCATCTCATTCCGTATCGCTAATTGCTTATTCAAAAATAATTTTCAGGGATTCAGTTGCTAGATGCATCCATAGACAATATTAATTTTTTAATTTTTAAATAAATAAATGACTGTAAATTCTTTTTAAATAAACAAATAACTATAAAGAAAGAGATGAACTCAAAGAAAGACATTTTATTCTCCATTTTTTTAATCAAATAAATGACTAAAAATAATTGTTGACTGAACAAATAGCTACGGTATCAGATGTACTTGAAAAAAGACAATTTAAAAAATAATTATCCCTGTTAAATATCTTTGCTTAGCTGCATCCATTTTCTGAGCTATTTGATCTTCATTTTTTTGATAAATAAATGTGTGAAAATAATTTCCAAGTGAACAAATAGCTATGGAATGAGATAAAAACTCGCAAAAAAAGACAATTCATTGAACAATTTGGCTTTTTTTTTTTGTCCATCTCATTTCTTTGCTATTAATGTATCCACTAATGATAATATAAAAAATTGAATGATATTATGTATTATTTAGTTGTATTTTATTTTTTTACACAAAAAAAATACTTTAACTGAGCCACACAATAATAATAACATATGACCTTAACTTTCGTACTAACTAAGACTAGCTCCGTCAGTGGCCAATAGAGTTACTAAATTGCTCCATTCCGTCATCCTCAGTAAATTTTGAGAGATTATTCTCCTTAGCTACCTCTATCAGTGATGGGTAATTCGACGATTTTTAGAGTATCATACAATCATAAGTATGATACGTATGATACTGTATGAAACGTATGATATGTATGATAGTCGCAAATGCCCTATTTTTTTAGAAAAATGAAAGTTGTGTTCGTTCACTATTCACACTGAGCGTATGCACGGAGCGTATGCAAGGAAGCGCTAGAGTCGTGCGGTCATTTGAAGAAACTTTTTTAATAAAATTTACTATTTATTTATTGTTATTTGTTTTTTTCAGTTCTTTTGCTGTCTTTTATAATTATTAATTGCTAATTAGTTATGGTGTTGTTATTTTTCTTTCCGAATCCAATGCGTTAGTAAATTTTATCAATAAAGTTTCTTCAAATGGCCGCACGACTCTAGCGCTTCCTTGCATACGCTCCGTGTGAATAGTGAACGAACACACATAAGGTGTGTTCGTTCACTATTTACACCGAGCGTATGCACGGAGCGTATGCAAGGAAGCGCTAGAGTCGTGCGGTCATTTGAAGAAACTTTTTTAATAAAATTTACTATTTATTTATTGTTATTTGTTTTTTTCAGTTCTTTTGCTGTCTTTCATAATTATTAATTGCTAATTAGTTATGGTGTTGTTATTTTTCTTTCCGAATCCAATGCGTTAGTAAATTTTATCAATAAAGTTTCTTCAAATGGCCGCACGACTCTAGCGCTTCCTTGCATACTCTCCGTGCATATGCTCGGTGTGAATAGTGAACGAACACACCTGAAGTAAATCACATACAATATCATGCGTGCATTCGTTTATTCACGGATTTTTTCCCGTCTACTTTTTCCGCTCTACAATACTGGCAAAAATATTTCAGGAATAAGCTGCATCTTGCAAATTGGTGACACTGACTATTATACATGGAGGTCTATAAGGAGGATAATCTCTTAAAATTTACTGAGGATGACGGAATGGAGCAATTTAGTAACTCTATCGACCACTGACGGCGCTAGTCTTGGTAGGTACCGAATGGATCCAAAAAAAAGATAATTTATTAAATAATTATTGCTGAGTAAAATATTTTTTTGAGTACATCTATTTTCTTAGGTATATTTGTTTTTTATTTTTTAAATGACTAATTGCACCTCTATTTTTATTTTATTTTCTTACTTATAGGGTGCGGTCTCTAGAGCCCCCGCATAGGCAATTAGACTTTTCGTCCATTTTACCTTCCCCTACCTTTATTTAAGCTCCCATAATACCCGATTCGTCCGCGAACATCGCGATCGCGCACATAGGCAGCTTCATCACTTCTTCTGGTTCACAAAAATGTTTACCAAAGCATCGAAATCTTAGCTCAGCCAAGCCTATACAATAACATAATATATGACTTGCTGTCTCTTCCATTCCCTCATCACATTTGCGACAAGTGTCGTCCTGAGCTAACCCTATCTTTTTCAGATGTGCGTTGAGCCTGCAGTGTCCTGTTGCCAGGCCCACTACCAGCCTCAACTGGGTCCTAGTCAAATTTTGTAGCTGTCGTGCTACCTTTACGTCAGGTTCCCCTAGAAAACAGTGAGTCTGCCTCGCTTTGGGCTCCTCTCTCCATACTGTTTTGTGTTCCCTGTTTTGATAGGCGCGAATCTCCGATTTAACATAACAATCCGCGATACCAACAGCCGGACCCGGCCCATAGAGTCTCTTTGCTGAGCCTCCACGAGCCAGTTCATCAGCCGTCTCATTTCCTACTATACCGGAGTGTCCTGGTACCCATAGTAAAGTGACCTTGTTAAGCAATGTCAGTGCTCCCAGCTTCTTCCTACATTCTCTTACCAAGATCGATTTATCTACTGGCGCATCCACCGCCATTAGCGCTGCTTGGCTATCGGAACAGATACATATTCTCTTATTCCTATAGCCTCGCTCCAGATTAGCCTCTGCACACCCTAGCAGTGCAAGCACTTCTGCCTGAAAGACCGTGCAGATTTCCCCCAATACAAAGTTAGTGCCCTTTTTCGAGCCTTGGAGCCAGATTCCTGCCCCTGTACCTTCCTTGGTCTTCGAACCATCTGTGAACCAGACCAGATCAAATCCCGAGGTCGGTCCAGGTTCACTCGTCCACTCCTCTCGTGATGGGTATCTTACTTTATATCTCCTCCCAAAACAGTACCTCTCCTCCACATGGTCCTGTCTAGATCTACTCGCAGAGTTCATCTTTCTCTGCTCGTTTTGAATGGAACAATGTCCAGTATCGCCAATGCGTCCCACCCATTGTCCGTTTCTCATCAATCTGCAAGCAACTCTAAGTGCAGCAGTCTTCACAATTACATGTACCGGGGGCATATCCAAAAGTGCTCCCATAGCACAAATGGGAGTGGACCTACCCGCCCCCGTGATACCTCTCATCGCTAAACCTCTGACCTGTTCCAGAAGGGCCCTGGCCCCCACCTGCCCAGTTCTCTTCCACCAAACGATGGCTCCATGCACGACTGCAGGTAGAACCACCGCTTGATAAATCCAGGTCATGATACCCGGGTTAATACCCCAGTTCCTTCCACAGATCCTTCTGAGCGTATATAGCATCATAACAGCTCTGTTTCGGACTCTCTCTACTTGCAAACCCCAGTTCAGTTTTTTATCTAGTATAACACCAAGATGTTTCACTGAGTTTGAGGGTACAATTGTTTTGCCATAGAATTTTGGATTTTTCCATCCTTCTAGCTTTCTCTTGCCCGTGAAGACGACCATTTCTGTTTTATCAGGATTGACTAACAGTCCAGTGTCTTCACACCATCTCCTCACTATACTTAGCGCAGTTCGGGTTCTGCTACTGGCAGTGCCCGCATCCCCTGCCAGCATTATAATAGCTATATCATCAGCATAACCCTGTGCGTGGAAGCCTTGGCGGTTCAAATCTACCAGGAGATCGTCAACGACCAGACACCATAACAGTGGAGATAATACTCCCCCTGTGGGCATCCTCGGTTGATAATCACCCCCATTGTTTCCCCTCCTCTTCTTACACAAATGTGACGATCGGACAGCATGTTCTTAATCCACCTTCTCAAGGTTGGATGAATCCCAAGCCTATCCGATGCTCTTTCTATGGCCTCAATCGGGGTCTGGTTAAAAGCCCCCTCTATATCCATGAAGATCCCTACCCCCAGTTCTCGTCTGTTCTTAGCTCCCTCCAACTTACTAACAAGACGTTCCTGGTTAATATGCAAATTGCATTCCATGCAACGGCCCATTGATTCGTAACCCATCCCTTATATATCTATCTACAAGACGCTCTAGTGTCTTGAGCATATAAGAGGTGAGACTAATCGGTCTATACGCCCCTGGTTGGTCCTTATCAGACCTTCCTGGCTTAGGAATAAATAAAACTTCCGTTTTGCGCCACTGCCTCGGAATATACCCCGTGGCAATACACGCTCTGAAGGTTTTACATAGTGGAACAAGTGTATGGTTCAACGCCTTTTGAAGCATAACCGGTAGCACTCCATCAGCTCCCGGGCTTTTATAGGGTTCAAACCCATTCACTGCCCATTTGACTTTTTCCGTATCAACCACCCTGGACCCAGTGTCCTAGTCCCGGCGCCCCATTCCCCTTGGTGCGCCCCAAGTGTCTGCAAGGGTGGTTTCTACATACCCAGGGAAATGTTTGTCCAACAGGACCCCTATCTCTTCCCTCCGATCAGAGGCATAGCCTCCTCCCGGAAGTTTGAGTGGTTCACCTGCTGCACCCCCTTCCTTGGCAATAATTTTCTTAAGTCTGGCAGCATCCGGCAAATTAGAGTTTTCCCCGCAGAATCGTCTCCAAGAGTCCCTCTTAGCCTTCTTTACTGCCAGCTTAAATTCCTTTTGTAGAGCTCTATATTGCTCTGCAGCTCCCGGCCTACCTTTAAGTACCTTGTTCAGGGCCCTACGTACACCGGCTCTAAGTTTCTGCAGAGCGCTACTCCACCTTATTACGCTTAGGGGACAGTTATTTTCATACGACTCGACCATCGCATTCGCAAAAATATCGCCGCACCTTCAATTTCACTCGGAGTGTTAAACTTTGCTGGAAAGAAACCAAGCCTCCCCTCCAGCTCCGCTTCATACGCCAGCCAATCAGCTTTGCGCGGGTTACGAAAGCTTTGCGCGCCCTCCGCCGAGGTCGCTGCAGCCCAATCGAATTGGATGTATCTATGATCTGACAGCGTCGGATCTTTAGATACCTTCCAATTTTTAATCCTACTTGCCACTTCCGCTGTAGCCATCGTTAGGTCTATCACCGAGTTTCTTACACTAGTTAAGAAAGTAGGTTCCCTACCTTTATTGATGATTTCCAGGTCCGTGGTAAATATAAAGTCCAGTAGAGCTCTTCCCCGGTTGTTGATGTCTTCGCTCCCCCAAGCAGTATGATGGGCGTTGACATCCCCAGCCAGTATCAGATTCCACTGCCTTTCTTTACAGTCCTCAACTAAGGCTGTCACATTATTAGATGGAGGTGGGTCCGGTGAATCATGTGGCATATAGACAGACGCTACAACCACCGCTCCACCATCCCTTGATCCGGTCTCAATTTTCACTGCGACCAGATCCCTTCCACAGTATTCCCTTAGAAGGGTGGCATTTACATCCCTAGTCAGGACGCATGCCCTAGGCCTAGAAATTGTAGTATCATAAAATAATTGTCCCCTAGTTAGACCTAGTCCCCTGACACTACCCTTGTATGCCCAAGGTTCTTGTATCAGTACGACCTTGGTCCGCTCGGTGACTATCTTATGCTTAAGCAGCGCCGTAGCCTGTGAGCTACGGTGCAGATTGATTTGAACGAAGGGAATACTTACTCCCATTAGGTCGCCTTTACTTCCTCCGTCTCTTTCTCCTTGGGACCATCCTCGGTCTTTTTGCCCAGCACCTGGAAAGATGCTCGGCCCAGCCCATAGAATGGTCTCATCGTCAGCTTATTCAGCTGCTCCACCTCAGCTTCTGGTATGCCGAGAACAAGGCGCCAGCCTTTTGCTTCCTCCTTGTTCATTTCATACCTCGCCCAGCTTCTGGTGTTAAGCCCCGGATTCTGCCTGGCCAATCTCGTCAATATAATATTGACATCATTGACCAGTTTATCCGGTACATGCGCCATGACTCTGACTAGTTTCGGGAGGTCTTTTTGGTCTATTACTACCAATTTGCTCCCCCCTTAACTAGACTACTCACGCTTCCTCTGAGCCATTTCTCTGATTCAGTATCAGCGCAAGCAATCCTTATTCCTCCCCGATGCAGGTAGCATCCCTGGAATCTAGGGACGAAATCCGCGAGGGTAATTTCGTCCATCTTTTCCAGGAGTTCTCTCTGCACCAGGTTGGCTTCTTCCTCCAAGATCCTCGAGAATTATCACGAGTTTTGGCACATCGGCAGTAGCGACTGCAAATGAGAATTTTTCTTTCTCATTCCGCCTCTTTTTGTGCTCCTGTTGAGCTGATTGTGGGGTACTCCCCGATTGCCTTGCTCGCTTTTGAGCTTTAACAGGTTCCACAGTTCCCTCCTTTGAGGTACCTGCTTTCTCTGCTCTAGCCCTCCTGCGAGCTGCACCACTCATCCTTTTGGGCTTGCCCAGAGGTAGACTCTGTTTAAGCCCCTCAGTAGAGAAGGTGTCGTTCCCCCCGGTCGTTGGTCCACATTTCTGTGTCCCTATTCCCTGGGTGCTGGCACCTTCTCCCACTTCCATATTTTCTGGTGTCCCCTGAGGGGTCCCAGAGTTCAGTGAGCCCTGCGGCATAATATTTTTGGTTATATTAGTATTTTCCATGCTAATTCCCACGAGTATCTAGGGAAATATATTTCCAGCCCAACAGAGCCCCGAATGTTGGGCAGGGGTCTAATTACAACTGGAGCTCGACCTGGGCCTCCAGTGGAACCGTTCACGACACTTTCTATGGTCAAGTGCCATTCAGCCCTCAGCACGGTGTCCCACACTTTAGCTTGACCAGGCTATTGCGAGTTCCCCCGAGCGATGGGTACGCCATCTTCCCTACGCTAGGATTACTTGTTTGTCAGACCTCTCCCCTCCGGCCTGCCCGGTATAGGAAGCCTTTACGAAGGAGCTCCTAACCTAATAGGTGCCCTCCCCCGGTATAGCCCTTCGGATCACTGAGATTCACAAGCCCTCCCACCAACGTCAAGGTCATGTAATCCATAGAGAGAGTAATTGCACCTTATTTTTTCTTTTTAATATTTTACCCAGCAAAGTATTTGAAAAATTAATTTTTTTTTTGGGTCCATCTCATTCTTCAGCTATTTGTCTATTTAAAAATAATTTACCTACTTTTATTTATTCTTTTACTTATTCAAAATTTAGAGAAAAAATAGCGAAGAAAATAGATGCAGCAAAAAAGATATTTTAACCAGCAGAAATTGTTTAATAAATTGTCGTTTTTTAAGTCCATCTTTTTTTTTAGCTATTTGTTTACTCATAAATAATTATCTTGACACAAAAATAAGTAGTAAACAAAAAAACATGTGATTTTGACTTCGGTACCTACCAAGACTAGCGCCGTCAGTGGTCGATAGAGAAACTACATTGCTCCATTCCGTCATCCTCAACAGCTCCCTATCCTAATACATTGTGTGACGTCACAGATTACCCTCCTTGTAAAACTCCATGCTATTATAATATTTTTGGCTATTACAAAGTACAAAGTAATCATGGATATAACCCACTTGTGCTTATATTTGACATAAACATAAACAAACAAGTATTTATCTTAAAGCAAATCTTAACAAAATAATAAAGTGTGAGATAATTATTTGATAATCATAATGGTAACTATTTATATATTTATTGATTATATTAGTGAAAAGTTTGCATATTTATTGTAAACAATGATAAATATTTATTTATTTTGTTTTATTGAAAATTTATAAATAATTTATCATGACTTTACAGAATGTTGAAGCTGAATTGATGATTGCTCAATGCGTACAAACTTTTTATGAAGCTTTATTTGATTCAGCTGTAAGTGATTCTTCGAAAAGCAGTGAGGAGGATGAAGAGAATGAAATGATGATGTGGCTGGGTCTCTTGAAATTTTTTCTTATATGTATACCAAGAAGACTAGAAATACAGGAGGAGTAACTCGCCTCGAATATGTCAGCCAATTCGCGTGAGGCTAGTAGCTGTCATAGCGAGTTTAGCGTACAGCGTGGTTCAGCGCATTGTATATTTATTTCTTATTTTTAATACGCAGCTTACACATACATATATACATTAATGTCGAAAACCAATTATGTATGTATGTATGTGTAAGCTGCGCATTAAAAATAAGAAATAAATATACAATGCGCTGAACCACGCTGTACGCTAAATTCGCTATGACAGCGACTAGCCTCACGCAAATTGGCTGAATGATATTATATGCATTGAGATAGGGAGTTACTCCTCCTGTATTTCCAGTCTTCTTGATGTATACCGACACTAAGCTGTAAACCAAGAAGACTAGAGACCAGGAGAATAAACTTTAGTGGAGGGGGTAACATTTAGTGTCCTAGAATACGGCGGCTATGTAGACTGCACCACTTTTACTCCTGAACGGCGCACTACTTAAGGCGCAGTTTTTTATCCCTGTACACCTCAGCCCACCGGGCCTATACTCGCGTTGTCAATAAATAAGTAACATAACCATTAATTATAGCAAACGTCAAAATATCATTGTGATTGTTATTTAAATTGCAATAAATTGATCCTTATTGCTGTACGAAAAATTCAACTTTGTGATTATTTTTTGTATTAATCAAGCTGTATACCAATAATAATATACCTATATTGAAAAATTTATCTACAAATAATAGGTATGAGTATGTGTATTATTTTGCTCTATTTTTTAAGAATTGAATTTTAACTATTCCAAATAAACGTTTTACTTTATTAATTTTATTAACGTTTTTTTCTAGAAATCAATAATTGATAAATAAAAAAGATGAGTAAAACAAAAAAAAACGTCTTGTAGCAAGATCTTTCAAAAATTTGGAGATAATAATGGCATAATAATTTTTTGAAAGTCTGCATGTGAGCAGATATATATCATGAATTGTATATTTTACTAACTTGATCTTATTTATATACTAACTTACTTTTATAGTTTTTATAATAACTATCAATTTATACTGATTTAAAATCAAACCTAAATTTTATATTACTTATAATCAATTGTATAGCAACATTGCAGAATTATAAATATTATTTGAAGTTGTATCTAATACACTAAATTATTGAGTGGTAAAATTTGATTTTTTTTTAAATAATAAAAAAGATGAACTTTAATTTTTTTTCATTAATAATCAATTGTTATTATCTGTAAATCTTATAAAATCAATAAAATAATAATTTTACTATTAAACTACTAAAAATACAACAGACAATACTTATTATCAATCATAATCTTTTTAAACTTGTTTGTCTTGGTACTTGTCTTTTGTTTATTAAAGATGAATTTTTTATTTGATGTAAGACTGTTTTCTGTTTTGGTGATTGTGGTAATTTTTTACGTTGATTGTTAAGTTTGAATAAAGGATTCACAAGATTTGCTCTCTTACGAAATTCTTTTTCTTCTTTTCTTGTTTTATCATTCATTTTAAAAGATAAAATCGCTTGAAGAGACCTACCTTATCAATGCCATCAAAGTTGTTAAATAATTTATTTTTAATTTTTATCTGAAAATAATAATAAGTTTAAAATATGAAAAATAAAAATTTAAATTACTTTTATGCTCATGTCTGGATGAACGAGTATTGATATTGTCGATATGTTATTTGCATCACCATAATAACTAATAACAATACCACTTTTGCCTTCAAGAATTGTTTAAAAAGTAATCACAAAGTTGAATTTTTCGTACAGCAATAAGGATTAATTTATTGCAACTTAAATAACAATCACAATGAGATTTTGACGTTTACTATAAATAATGGTTATGTTACTTATTTATTGACGACTCAAGTATAGGCCCGGTTGGCTGAGGTGTACAGAGATAAAAAACTGCGCCTTACGTAGTGCGCCGTTCAAGAGTAAAAGTGGCGCACTCTACATAGCCGCCGTATTCTAGGACACCCCCTCTACTAAAGTTTATTCTCCTGGTCTCTAGTCTTCTTGAGGAGGAGTAACTCGCCCTGAGGCAAGTTTTTTTCGTGCAAGTTTTTGCTACAAGGCCTTGCACCTCTAGATTATTACTAAACTTTTCAGTGATATCTAGGTAAGATTTAGTTGTATTTGGTAATAAATGATTTTGCAAGGAAAATCACCAAAAAACTTGCGTGTGGACACACCACTTTATATTGATTTTCTTATGCGTAAGTGTGTGTGAGTCTTAACCCACTGATTCTACAGTCTACCTCATTCATTTAAGAACGGTCAGGGTTATAGTCTAGTGTTGACTTAACCCGCCTAACTCTACCCTGTAAATCTTGTATTTCAGAACGCGCCTCAGGAGGACGAACTCCCCTCAAAAAACCGTATCACTATACGGCCGCCGCTTAACCGAGGGGCGCTTTGGTCTAGTGGTAACTGCGCAATCCGTACCACTTTTATTTTACAATGCGCAATCCAAACATACTCATCATTTAAATAATTAAGAGTTTAGGAAAATTATTTATCAGGGTCCGTCCTTCTCTCTAGCTATATATTTGTAATAAATGCATCAAAATTTACATAAATTCTATTTTTTTTAATAAATAAATTCCTAAGGAAAAGATAAATTATTAAAAAAAAAAAATTACTTAGTTAATGACTGTTTTAAATTAAGTGCACTTGTAGTAAATTATTTATCCAATTATACAACTGTCTCTCTATAGCCATTCGATCTCTAAAAATTATTTTAAATGAATCATTTATAAATTTTTAATGAATTTATGACTAAAAGAGTAGATAAAGTTGTAAGAAAAAGTCGACTACTTGCTTAATTATTATTTAAAAAATTGATCAGTCAATTGCAGAAAAATATATATTTTAGTAAAAATTCTTCAATAAAATGCCTTTTTTTTAAATTCATCTCTTTCTTCCGCTATCTTATTTCCAGGTTTTTGATTTTTTTATAATACAAAATAAAAATATATAAATATAAACAATTAGGTATCACAATCTCTATTTGTTTGTATAGCTTTAATGTTAAAAACATATCTCATTGAAATTACATTTACTACTATTTTATTATTACTAATTTTCTTGTTTGCTAATATATTGTTATTAGCTGTCAATCATAGTAAGGGGATAAAAATAATAAGAAAACAAAAATCTAAGAAAATAGATGCAGCGAAAAATATATTTTCGACAGGAATTATTACTTTTTTAAAGTACATTTCATTCTTTAGCTGATTGGTTGTTGAACAATTATTTTTAGGCTTTTATTCATCAAGAAAGTGGAGAAAAAGCAGCTAAGAAAATAGATGCAGCCAGAAAAATATATATTCTAGTAATAATTCTTCAATAAAGTGCCTTTTTTTTGAAGTTTATCTCTTTCATCAGCTATCTTATTTTCAGGAACTCATTTATTAAACAGGTTAAAAGAATAAGCAGCTAAAAAAATGGACTTTAGAAAAAACATTTTTTTTTTTTAATAAATAAATGCCTTTAAATTATTTTTCAATAGACAAATAGGTAAAGAAATAAATGTACTCAAGAAACAGATTATTTATACTCTAATTTGAATTAATAAACTATTTTTTAATAAACAAATAGCTAAAGAGAAAATCGACTCAAGGAAAAGACAATTGATTAATTTTTTTCAAATGAATAAATTATTTTTTAATAAACAAACAGCTAAAGACAAAGTTGGACTTAAGAAAAAGACAATTTATTTTTTTTTTTTTACATATATAAAAGCCTTCAAATTATTTTTCAATAAACAAGTAGCTAAAGAAAGAGATGCATTCGAAAAAAGACAATTAGTTAAGAAGAATTTAATTCATTTATTTGAAAAATAAATTGTCTTTTTTTGAATGCATCTCATTCCGTAGCTATTTGTTCATTGAAGAACAATTTGAGAGCATTCATTTTTTTGAAAAAAATAACAAGTTAGTGGTCTTTCTTGAAGTAAAATAATCTAGATGCTTTTATTTATTTAAAAAAAAAACAAATACCTGAGAAATTGGATATTCCCAAAAAAGATATTTATATCCCATTAATTATTTAATAAATGCCTGAAAATAATTGTTAAATAAACAACATGAAGTACATCCACTTTCTCAGCTTTTTGTTCTTTATTTTATTAATAAATAAAAGTATGTAAATTATTTTTAAATAAACAATTATTAGTGTTATTATTTGATAAACTGTTTTTTTTTGAGTCCATCTCTTTTTTTTATCTATTTGTTTATTAAAAAAAAACTACGTTTATTCAAAATACAGAACCAATAGCTGAGAAAATGTATTCGAAAAAATAATTATATTATTATTTATTGAATAATTATTGTTGAAAATATTTTTTCGGCTGCATCTATTTTCTTAGCCACTTCGAAATAATCATATTATCAATTGTCAATTTATCATGTACATTAACAATTGTAAAAAATCCATGTCAAAATGTAAACAAAAACAACACGTGAACATGGAACCGTGCGAAATCATTCTCGGCAACTTTATATACTATACTTGCTTTATTCCGTAGCCTCACTAACATATAAAAAGTTGTGATGTCTGCGCATAAACAACTTTGTGATGAAAATGTTTTTATACATCTCCAATCTAACTCGCACCTTGTCGAGTTGCCAAATCAATTATAAATATCATCTATTTATCACTGTCGATGAATAATATAAATATGAAAATATTCAATCAATAATTGAAACCCAAATGTTTTTTTTTCATTTTGAATGATGAAATAAACAAAATTAATTGTAAATACCAATTAACAATTATTACCGTCAGTCAATTTTATGAGATTTTATCACATTGAACTGTCACCACAGTAACATTACTTTTGGCTCATGAAAGTATTTTATTTTACTATTAACTCGATTTTTTTGTTATTCTAAAATATATTTTAACCAGCAATAAATATTAGAGATGTCTTCCAAGTCCATCTACTCCCTTAGCTATTTCTTCATCAAAAAATAATTTACAAGTTTTTATTTAACAAAATATTAGAGATCACCACTATAAAAGAGTGAATGCAATTAAATGAATATTTTACCCAGAAACATTTTTTCAATAAATTGTCTTTTAGCAACTACATTTTTCCCCTTGTAACTTGAAAATCATTTATAAGCTTTCTATTATTTAAATATTAATAATAAGCAATAATTGTGCAATGAATTGTTTCATAAAAAGAATATATTTGCTTAGTTAACCCAGTTCAATAATAAGATAAACTAGTTAAATGTTGGGACACTAAAACTTTTTGGTATCATATTTTTTTGTACATAAAAAATTATTTGAGAGCAAAATGAGTTATATTACAATTTGACTACGATTTCGATTACTTAACGCTTTTTTTTGTATAAATAATCTTTATTTTTTTTGTTGGGTATTACATTTTATTTGTATCATATACAATTTGTATATCATCAAGTTCTTAAACATTTCCAAGTAAATATTAAATTTAATTGATTAAAATTTTACTTCATTTAAATTTGAAACTAATGACATCAATGAATAATAGTAAATAACTAATATTAATTAAAAAGTTAGTAATAATATTAGTAATAATATTAATTAAAAAGTTACAAGTTGTGAAATGACATATGAGCAAAAATAAAACAAGTGGCCCCCCCAAAAAAATTTTCCCCGGGAAATTTATCGTTTTTAATATTTAATAATAATTTGTATTAATACAAATATACGTTTTCGTTGTTTTTTTTTAATTTTAATTTTTTTTAAATGTAACAATCATTCTAACAAGATTTTTTTTTTTTTTTCAACATCAAATTGACAAAACTATTAACAATTATTATAAACAAATGCAAATTATAGTACTTTTTCCCTGTTTTTTTACATTTTTTCGAAAGACAATATTTTTTCCTTATTTAATAATGAAAATTTACCCGTTAAAAAAATAACTGAACTTTTAATTTTAAAAAAGTTATGAATTTTTTTGTGGCATGTCGTGCGTTGGATAGCGTGCAGTAAGCGCAAAGTACGATGTGTTTGAATGGACTAGATGATTAAAATAATAACATATATTTAATATAGAAATTTTTCAATACATTTAATATACTTTTAATAATAATATAAAACATTATATTGTCTGATATTATTTTTTTTTCATTTGTTTTTATTGGTTTTTAACTTTAAATTTTGTTTTTGTCAAGTCGAATAAATCAATGATACTTTCGAGTATTTTTTAAGGTTTTCGTTAATACCCTAACAGAACTATAGAACCGTAAATAAACCGAAAAAAAACGTTCACGTTCGGTTGAAAGTTGCGCAAACCAAACCCGAATCAAACCGATGACCGTAATTCAACCAAAATTGAACCAACAATAAACTTTGAGAGAAAATAGCTTTTCTTTAAACGGTTTGAATTCGGTTTCTTCAACCGAGTTTAAACTGACTGAAAAATGCAACCGAATCTAAACCCTTTTCAGAACGGTTATTTTGGGTTGAGTTTGCGCAATTTCCAACCTTTTTTTTTGTGTTAAAAAACAGTTATCTAACCGTGAAAAAACCATAGAAGAACCAAACTGTGAAAAAACCGAAATCGAACCCAACAGTTCGGTTGGGTAATTCCGTCAGGGTATGTACCTTTCATTTAACAATTTATCATGTGCATCATTCTCAATATTTAAACAAAAATCAATCAATTCAATAATATTGAGTACCTATTTTAAAATTGGTTTTCTTGAGAAAAAAGATGTAATTGCGATAAAAACAAGTACTTGTTCAATTATTGTTTATAAATTTATTTATGGAGTTTCGTCTATCTCCCTAGCCATAGAACATTTAAAAATGCATTTTAAAATAGTAATAAATAATTTTTAGATGAAAAATTGGTCAAGAAAAAACATCGAATTGCTAATAAAACAAGTACTTGTAAAATAATTGCATCCTTTTTCTTAGTCAATTGTTTATTTGAAAATTAATAATTTCTATTTATTCGAATACATTTTTGAATGTCCAAGGTCTAAGAAGATAAAGGTAATTGTTTAAATAATTTTTAAACAATTAAAAAATCTTGTTAGAATGATTGGTACATTTAAAATTTATGGTATAAAAATTATTAATTTCGGTTGAATAGTTAAATAGAAACAGAAAAATGTTTAAGATAAAGTAAAAAAATTCATTTGTTAATAACTTTTAAAAAAATTAAAATTTAAAAACAAACAACGAAAACGTATATTTGTATCAATTATTATAAAATATTAAAAACGATAAATTTCTCTGGGAAAATTTTTTAAGGGGGGGCCACTTGTTTTATTTTTGCTCATATGACATTAATGATACTTTACAGTAAAGTCAATATCCCTAGCGGAAAAGTCATTAATGAAATGAGCGCTAACTTAATAGTCGACTATTACCAAGTTAATAGCAAAAAAAATACAAGGATGTAGCATAGATACAGCATTTCAATAGATATTTAAGTTTTGGTGCTTAAATTTTTCTTAATTACGAGGCTCATAGCTGTCATCACAATTCGATCCGACAACCCTGCTGTTTACTCTCTCACTTATTCGTCGTACTGTCCATATTCGTCCAAGCACACAACTTAGTATACGTGATTGCAACGTTTCACAATCATTTTTTTTTCGATAACGGTAGTATGTGTGTCTATATGGATGGAAGAAATTCCACACAACGAACGATAATTTAACAGTCAAGAAGACTAGAAATACAGGAGGAGTAACTCCCTATCTCAATGCATATAATATCATTCAGCCAATTTGCGTGAGGCTAGTAGCTGTCATAGCGAATTTAGCGTACAGCGTGGTTCAGCGCATTGTATATTTATTTCTTATTTTTAATGCGCAGCTTACACATACATACATACATTAATTGGTTTTCGACATTAATGTATATATGTATGTGTAAGCTGCGCATTAAAAATAAGAAATAAATATACAATGCGCTGAACCACGCTGTACGCTAAATTCGCTATGACAGCTACTAGCCTCACGCGAATTGGCTGACATATTCGAGGCGAGTTACTCCTCCTGTATTTCTAGTCTTCTTGTTAACAGTATAGCGAATAGGTTTGGGATGTTGGTGTACTAAAAATATTTTTTTTAAGTATAGGTCGATAGGCGCCCTCTCGGACCTAAACTTGGTCCACCTTTGGTTTTTACCTTCGACCTTAAAAAATAATTTATTTATTTAAAAAATGAAAAATGAATTATCGTTCTTCGAATCAATTAAATTATTATTCGATCAGTATTCAATAACATTATTTTTTTTTAATATTTGTTTTTACAAAAAATTGTTTACGTTGTATTGTTACAACCTGCGGTCGTCGTTAAATATTATAAAAAACTATAATTACTACTTTTAAATATGAATAATAAATATGGCCACCTTTGCCGAAATAATAAGGTTCTTCTAACTCTACACTAAGGCCCCGTTCTAAGGGTAGCTACCTTCAAGCGAAACCAGTTTTGCGACAAATAGGTTTTAAGCTAATATCCTTCTTCTAAGGTGTGTTCGTTCACTATTCACACCGAGCATATGCACGGAGCGTATGCAAGGAAGCGCTAGAGTCGTGCGGCCATTTGAAGAAACTTTATTGATAAAATTTACTAACGCATTGGATTCGGAAAGAAAAATAACAACACCATAACTAATTAGCAATTAATAATTATGAAAGACAGCAAAAGAACTGAAAAAAACAAATAACAATAAATAAATAGTAAATTTTATTAAAAAAGTTTCTTCAAATGACCGCACGACTCTAGCGCTTCCTTGCATACTTCTTCTATATATTCTGACTTTATACCACATAAATCCAGTAAATTAATTTGAATGATTCAAATAAATTTTTGTTAACAGAAGTTGGTATCAGATCACAATCTGACCCTTTTGCTCAATTTATTTTTTCCAGAGAATTTATCCATTAAATTTATTTAAATGAATAAATTTTTGTTAACAGAAGTTGGTATCGGATTACAATCCTTACTTTCTGCTTAATTTAATATTGACTACTTATAAGTAATCTACATTCGCTTTGAATTCGTTCATTATGGCTCATGATGGGAAATCTTTTGTTTTTTCACCTGATCCCACTACAGGTGCAATACCTAAAGTAACAGAAGTCAGGAAACGAGGCTGACGTCCCAAAGCTACCGTTGACCCAGAATCCAAAGCTGATGGACCAGACAGACGTTTACGTCCGCGTAATAAAGGTGTACTTCCAGTTCACATTTTCGTAACTGGACCTTCCCCTGAACAGGGTGATCATCAAGGTAACGAATCCCCAGAAAAATCAGCCGAGTCTTCAATAATATCACGTTATGCTTCCACGCTTACCAAACCGATTCTTATGCCAACCGATACTAACTATCATACTAACACCCTTAACCAACTGTCATCAGTTGATTTACCTGATACCCATGCAAATCATCGTATGACTGGTTAAGGCCAATTGTTATCAAAGTATCCAAGAACGTATTTTTCCAGATACACACTCAACAAACAGAAACCTGGTTACGCCAACCCTCAGTAATTTCAGAGCGTTCAGGTGGTCAATTACCCTTGAACAATCAACCTCTCCAATCACACAATGTTAACAGCTGCGTTTCAAGATCAGAACCACAAATTCAGACTAAATGGGAGGATAGACAACCAAGTGAACAAATTCCCTTGAATGCTCGTCATTTACCGAGTCCACCAACTAGACGTGTGATAACCCCCTCGTTAAAAGATCTTCGTATTTCTAAATCTGAGTCGAATACCCATAGTATGTCTAACTTGCTAAGAGTTCTTGGAAGTTGGAGATTATCATATTCTGGTTTACTAGAGGAAGATATTGAAGAATTCCTTTATTGAGTAGAACAAGCCCGTCTTTGCACTAGTGCCTGGGATCGTGAGCTTTTACAAACCCTATCTTTTTGTATGAAAGGTGCAGCTTTAACCTGACCCATGCTTTTGAATTTGCTTGGGAGAACGCAAAGTTCGCTTTTAGAGCAAGTTTCTTAGATCCCGATTGCCAAAGAGTACTCAGAGAAGAAACCAACAGATGTGTGCAAGCCCTCAATGAATCTGCGAGAGCTTATATTTCCTGTATGCATGGTTTATTCCAACGTACTGATCCACCCTGGTTAGAAGCTGAACAAGTACATTATACTATTTGTAACATGCTTCCACTCCTCTGGAGACAAATTTCCGTTCGACATTTTTCTACTATGTGGGAAGTTGAACTCGGAGCGGTACGCCAAGAAAAGATCTCACAATCTGTTCAGATCAGACGAATACAACCACGTCCTGACTAATCGTTATGTCCAAGCTTTGATTTTTCTGGTTCCTGATCTAGTTGGTCACCTTATAACCACGCTGGTAACATTCACTCATTAACAGAAGATGTAGAGTCAAAAGTAAGCTTCGAAGAAAGCTCACCTCAAAAGCTGGATGTGACTGTAGTCAACTGCCCCTTTTGCAATTCAGGAAACGCCAACGGGAGCCAGTAGACCCGGCCTATGCCTCTCCTCTTATGTCAGAGCAACCCAAGCCGGTCATTACAACAAATATTGAAGCTAATATCAAACAAATCCAATTAAAACCTTTATGGGAATATATAACTGACCCTAACCCATGGTCAAAATTTAAAAAGAAACCAAGTGTGACACAAATAAAACACCATCAATATCTAAACCCTTAGCCTTTGAACTTGACTTCACAGGAGGACTTGTGATTATCCGAGTTCTTGTAGACTCTGAAGGTAATCGTTCGTTCGCTGGACCAGAAGTCACAGAAATTCTAACTGAGTCAGGCTTGAAACAGCATGTCATTCTGCCCAGACACGTTATGACAGCTAATGTGGGTTAACGTTATGCGTAAGAAGTGATATAATAACGTTATGAGTCTGGGGATGGACTTCCTTCAGACATCGGGTATGGTGATAGATTTTGGAAATCGAACCTGGTTTTACCGTGATATTCCTGATCAAACATACAAATTCGTACCTGTTGATAATGCTGTTCAGATTATGCAATTCAATGGACTTAAGAGTTTAGATCCCTCCAAGGAGCAACGGTCGGAGAAAATCTTACAGGAGAAATTGCCCTCAGCTCCAGAGAGCTGGAAATCATTTCCTGAAACCCTGATAACTGCTCACCACAACGACATTAGTGGTAACTCACGTCAGACGAAAACCCTACAGAGTCAACCCTGCTCTGTGGGCTATCAAGCGCGAAAAAGTGGATGAAATGCTGGCAATTGGTATAATCGAACCTTTAAAAACTAAATGGGCCAGTCCCGTAGTCATAGTACCTAAGGGTAAGGATGAGTATCGATTTTGTATCGACTACCGAGTAGTGAATTCACTGACTAAGAAAGATACTTATCCTATACCAGATATGATAGCTATACTAGATGAGTTAATCAAGACAATTATATCACTGCTATTGATCTTAGCTAAACATTTTTCCCGATCCCTTTAACCCCTGGATCACGAGATATAACTGCATTTATAGTATCTGGTTATGGATTATATCTCTTCTTACGCATGCCGTTCGGGCTAACCAATAGTCCGGCTACAATGCAACGACTTGCTGACCGATTGATAGGTCATTGTTACTTTTGTGTACCCAGACGACATAATCATTGTCACTAAGACCTTCGATGATCGAACTCCGAGAAGCAAACTTTACCATAAATCAGAAAAAAAGCCATTATTGCTGCTTTCAGGTACGATACTTGGGATTTGTAGTTAATATTGTAACCAATTCTCTGACCGTCACCGGCGAGAAAACTGGTCAATGGTAACAACGAGGATTCCTCAACAACCTCTTCTCTTACGGCCAGGTGGGAGCCAGCTGATTCTATCGGCAACCAACAACCGGGGAATTAAAACGAGAACAATGATCGTTAAATGATCATTCGGTAGCAGACTAACTCAGTAAGAAATAGTAGAGTGGCGCGGTCCACTAATTAACTGTTGGTAACAACGAGAGCTTGTCATACGTTATACTTTTGTATTCTGTATAAGACACGGGAGCGTGATGATGTCCTTCACGGGCTAGACATCATCACCGAGAACATCTTTAACTTAGGTTAACTCTGATCCATCACCGCCTTCCCTTTCAGCAACTCGTAATAATAAAGGTGAACTTGTTACTGAACCAGGTTACTACAAATGGACACCTTTAGGCAGTGATGAAGTAATGGACCTCTGCAAAGATCCAAACTGTCTTTGGCGTAATCCTAACTACGCTGGACCTGCACCAGATGACCTTCTACATTGTCGTTCTACGAACTGTGGTTACAAACGTAACTAGTCCGTAAAACGAGCAAGGTCGTTCAAAAAAAAAAAACATTTGAGATAGAAGCTGTGACGAATTATACTCGTCTGCTTCATTTCCACTAAATGATCTGACTTGGACGTGTTTGCAGTCAATACATCCAACCTTTCTAGGGAATCAAAAACGAACAAAAAAAAGTCAGTTTGTGATTGATGGATTTCTTTTGGAGTGGTTGTAAAATGAATAAACTGGATCCGAAGACTTGCAATAGAGCGAAGAACTCGGTGGATTTGATGCTGTTTTCCATTTAATACAGTTATCTGCACTTCATAACAGAAATTATTATTTATTTCTTCGATCATCACGAAACAGATTAATTAACTTTATTCGAAAATTTATGAAGAGGGGACCAATATTAACGATTTACAAAAAAAGACTTCAACTCGTGAGCCAAAAATTTAAAATTGTACCAGCGGAAAAATTTAATAATGCTACATTTTCACATTCAGCACATTTATTGAATGCTTACGGTCCTGTTGTAGCTATCTGGAATTTTTATTTTAAGTCAGACCCAAGTGTTCATTAAAAGAAAGTACTAGCATTGTATGTTAATCATAATACAGTTAAAAGTGAATTTGAAGATATTCAAAATCTTCAACATGCAGTAGTATATAATTGCAAAAAGTATGTCAATAGTAAAGTCAAAAACTGTCAAGGAACTATTTGTGAAACTTCTATTTTGAACTGTCCTATCTTATTATTGAGTTAAATGTGGAACCATCACTAGCCTTCACTGTCATCCATATCTGATATTCCTAGTGACCTTGTATTTGATGAATAAAATTAAAGTATGTATATATTGATGAAATGTTGATATCATATAATTTTTGTGTGGAAAGTCAGTTGTCATAAAATAGTTGTTACGTGCCAGGTTGCTATTTTTAATTAATATTTAAAATAATTAATTAATATTTATCCCCGATACTATTTAGAAATAAATTACAATTGATGAAATAATTAAATAATAAATTGATAATAATAGAAAAACAACAACCTGACATTTAACTATTTTTAATCCTCTTATTTTGCTATTACCTACAGGCTAGCGGGTTAGGAGGGAATGTGATTAGGTTGTAGAAAATGAATGTACCTTGTAGTTTTAAAATCCAATTGTTTTGAGGGCGCGTCAGTCTGGATAGCCGCCGTTGATGGAAGTCAATAGATCAAATACAAGACAAAACGAATTAAATATGTGAAGAAACACCCCGAATAATTAAAACTCAATAGTTAGGTGGTAATACAAATAAATTTTCACTTCAATATTTCTTTTTAAAATCTAATTAAGTGTTTAATTATTTTATTAGATGTTGACAGATTTAAGTATAACACGAGAGTGAGCTCTCTCATTAGAATTATTCTTTTTATATTTTCTTAATTTCTAATATTCTATGAGTGGGACTAATAATTAGCCAATGGCCAGTTATTGTTCCCATGGTAGTCAGCATTATAAAATTATTATAAAATTATTTGTCTTGACTTTAACGGATGTAAAATATTTATTTACAACGTCTTTTTGAATAATTAAAATAGGTCAGCAAAATTAAATGAAAATTATAAAAATGTTAAAATAAAAATAATATAATTTTTAAATAAAATAAATAACTAAAATATCGCGTTACATCCGGTAAATTCCAAACTTAAAAATTAATGGTTAAAATTTAAAAAGAAACGTAATCGCAAATGCGAATACGTAACATAGTTAATATTCTATTTTTTTAGAGATAAACTGGTATCATTACTACAGATTTACTTATAGGGACCATTTTGTGATATACTATAAATCTGTTAATTCTACTGGACATAAGCGGTTGATTTGTGATGATCTGCACCATATGAAAATAACGTCATGTCCAGATAAAACAGTAATGTTACTAGATTCGTGAATAAAATATTATATTTTGTTTTTTATTTTTGAGTGATTTTTTTTATTTATATTAAATGTCAATGCATCAAGTTGATCTGTTATAGAATAACTAAAGGTATTTAAAAAAAAAATTGATAATAATTATTAATTTAAACCTATATCTATGTTTTTAAAACTTTAATCAGACTTTATTAATAATTTAATATGATGTGTTTTTTTTATTAATATATAAATTAAATATTGACAACACTTCTTTTCATTTATTTATTTGGATGATAATTATTATGTACTAATATCATTCGTAAATTATCAATCAAAAACTTTCTAATCGCAGAAAATTAACATTCTTTATAATTAATTTATGAATAAATAAAACCGTTAATAAATTATAAAAACCTATATAAATGTAATGAGCTAATTATTTGCAATCGATTTCAGTGAAAATTTTGTATTTTGGATAAGTTTCCACTAACTTGACGTTGAACCATTATTTGATTAATGACTAATTAATAAAAAGTTAATAAATTCTAAAATTGCTTTACCTGATTTCATCTAATTATCCGCTAGTTATCTAAATTATAGTAATTATCAATTGTTACTATCACTCGTTAGTTATACGGAGCTGATAATATTACTTCAACAATTACGTCATCTAATTATCGTACAGTTGCTAAAACAAGTACAACAAAACAATTCTTAAAACAACAATTAAATGTAAATAAACCAATAAAACAATCAAAATTAAATAGGGCAAAATCAATAATGAAAAAATAATAATAATACATAGAGACAATCTGATTTATTTACACCATCAAATACAACAACAACACCACTAACAACAACAACAAGCATTAATAAATCATTAAATATACAACCACAACTTGTTGATCAAGAAATAAAAGTAATTTTTACAAACTTGAAAACATAAAATATTATTATTACATGCTAGACCAAGAGAAGATGCAACTAATGTTAGTTAAATAAAATATACAATATTGTAATCTTAATGATGAAGGTTGTGGAAGTATATTAAATATGATTATTTTATAATTTAATAAATACATGACCAGAAACAATAACATTAAGACAATCATCACGTGAAGAACGAAAGATGTCGCTGAATCAAGAAAAACATCATCAAATGTTGAAATTTAACAAACTAAAATTAGTGCAAATATTTTAGCTCATCGTACTACTGCTTCACAATGGAATCGTGCTCATATTATGAATATACAAAATAATAATAATCAAGTTAAACTACATTTTAGAAAATCGAATGAAATAACAGCACTTGTTATACCATGTATATCAAGTGGTTATGAAACAACACCATTAAATGAAGAAGTTAATTATGAATTTGTAAGATTAGTACTTGACAAACCATTAATTATTGATTATACTGAAACAAAATCACATGATACTATTATTGTAAATCTATATGATACGAGTACAAAACAAATTGCTAATATTTCCCCAATTTATTTTTTCGCTGGTTCACGAAATAAATAGTCAAATAATCAGCCTGATGCTCTGATTATTTATTTGCTGTCGATAAAAATTATTAACAAATAATGGGAGTTATTTGTATTATGCTGAATGGCAACCAGTGTATACTGAATATAAAAATGTTGAATTTCAAGAAGGTTTACCTGATATGCAGGATTTTAATAATATAAAAAAACAAAGTAGATCATTATGGATGATTTAATGCGTAAAAGCAGTAGTGGTTCATCTGTACTAGATATATTCACAAAGGGCTCACACCGTTGTAACTTGAGTGTATTGTTATTATCACAAATTTTTTTTCATGGTGGTAAATTTTATAGGAAAAATTTTTTTAAATACTAACTATATAGTTGTTTTTAAAAATCCTCGTGACAAAGAACAAATCTCTCATCTTGCTTGACAAATATCACCATTAAATTCAAAATTCATTCAAGAAGCTTATTTTGATGCCACAGCGGTACCTCACGGATATTTATTAATCGATTTATACCAATTAACACCAGAAAATATTCGTATTCGTGTATGTTCCCTAGTGATCTTATTAATTACGTTTATACTCCTAAGCAAGTTAGAGATAGAAATACTGACTCATCTTTAAATTTACCAGTTGTACATTTATAATGTCTGGAGTTAGACCTAAACGCCATCCTTTGAGAATACCGTTTGATCGAAAAAATACAATACTATTGTCTTCACTAGCCCATGCTAATCCTAAGCAACAACGGGCTATACTCCAACATTGTGATTTGAATCTTATTCACTGTTTATGTGAAATTGTATTAAATTATTTGTACGGAGTCATAACATTGAAAGATACAGAAAAAAAAAATTTTAAAAATATAAAAAAATTTTACATCAATTAATTTCAAAAATAAGTTTAGCTGCTAGAAAAAAAGTATTTTGAAATATTGTATTGGTATTCTAACATTATTAATAACACTTATAATAAATCTTTTTATGAAAAATTTAGTATAAATTATGGAACATACACGTAAGATGGTACTTATACCGCAAGAAAGCATAAATAAGTTAAAATCAATTGAAAATAAAAATACTACATTGACTAGCATCCAAACAACAGGTGATCCGGTGTCTTGCCTTGACAATGAACTCACGAAAATTTTAAATTCCAACAAAAATGATTCAGAAAAATGGTGTGAATATCGTGAAGTTTATAGACGGTTTTTATTTTTTAATAATGATGATGATAAAAAACAAACAAAATTTTCAGTTAAAGATATGGTCCAGAATGTAGATAATTTTTCTTCAAATCCTGTTGAAAATATATTAAAAAGTGTACCACATTATATTGTAAAAAAGCACAAGCATTAATAAATCAGATTGAGGCTACAGATACAGATAAACGCTTTACTTGGGATAAATCTGAATGTATTATTCTTGACAATAATAAAATTCACAACACAAATATAGTGGATTTAATGAATGATGCATTACGTCATCGTAAAAAAATAATGCTATAGGTCAAAAAAAATTCGCACGATACTTGCAGAATATAAACGCCTTACGTGATTATGTTGGGAACCAGAATTTTTGGAGAGATCATTCTTCTAGTTCCGACTCTGATGAAAATCCTAAAAAAACATTAACTCACTCAACACCAGTGACAACACCCGTAAAAAGAAAAATTTATAAAAGACTTGGTGTGCAATCACCAGTTGAGAGTGATGACTCATATAAAGGTAGCCGTAGGGATTTACAATGACTAAGTCTCGAAAAAAGGGCAAAAGAAAAATAAAAAATAAAAATACCCCAATCGAAAATATTTATTATAATCTTTCTGAGCCTGTGGCTTATACTAGAGCACGTAATATTGTAGCAAAATATCCTCATTTAACTAATCGAATAAAAAAATATTTAAATACTCAAGATGCGTATACTCTACATAAACTCTACATTAAACGTAAATTCCCTAGATTACATTACGATGTATGAGGTATTGACTGTGTATGGGAAGCTGACTTGGCTGATTTACAAGCAATAAAATCAGAAAATAATGGTATAACCTTTCTACTTGTTGTTATTGATGCATTGATTAAATTTTTATGGATTGAGCCATTGAAAAATAAAACAGGCCCGGAAGTTTGTTCTGCCTTCGAACGCATATTTTAAAAAAGTAATAGTCGCATGCCTGTTTTCTTACAGACCGATTCCGGTAAGGAATTCAAAAATAATATTGTACAAAATATGTTGCTAGAATTAAATATTTATTATCGAGTAGCAAGAAATTCTGATATAAAAGCATCAATAGTAGAGCGAGGAATACGTACAATTAAAGAACAAGTCTAGAGAATTTTATCTTAGTAATAACGCTGGGGTATTTACTATACAATTACCACGTTCACTTCATTTAGATGGTGAATGGACTGTAGGTCTTTGTGATATAAATTTCCCTATGAATTTTTTCCATATTAATCCTGGAGAAGGTTGCATTACACTCGATGCAGCTCTACCAGGTGGAATAACTGTATTTATACCTCATGGTGTATATTAAAGCACTGAATCAGTCATTGATGCGTTAAATGCCCATAAAATACTAAATGACCATATTGAGTTTGAATTTAATTCTCAAACACGTTTTACACATATAAAAAAATCTGTCAAGACACTCCTTGTGTTTATTATTTGATTACACTTACAAAAAAATTATCGAACGTTTTAGGTTTCAAATACACTGAGACTGGGTTATTATTTTCTAAAAAATTTATAATTCATGTTAGTAAAAAACCAAGTAGCTTATTAAAAGGATTACCGAATTTATTACATTATTTCATTATGGTACATTACTATGGAACATTACTTCATTATGGTACTGATGCAACAAATAGCCATCTACAACTAGCCTTATGGTATCCTGACACTCCAGATCATATGAATACAGACACATTAGTTGCAGGTGATGCTAAAAATGAAGGATTAGTCGCTTGACGTATTCATACAAGTGGCGCCAAACAATTTGAGATGATTGATCATTTACGCGTTGATGTTTTTAATCAGGATAAATTTTTTATTAAATGGTGTTGAAATGAAAATTAATTTGATTCGTTCAAAACAAGAATTTTGTTTAATGGATGCCACAACAGCTGCTGAATATAAAATAAAAATTTTAGAAGCTTCATTAATTATAGAAACGTGTTTAACTCAATCCACATGTCATGATTGCTCTTGCAAAAGCCTTAGCAAAAACCACTGTCAAGTACCCGCTTACTAGAGTAGGCTGCTATTGCATTGTTGTTTTACATGGGTTTTCCAATGGCAGAAATCTTTCGAGTTTCCAACGTTTATTCAGAGACGATTATAAACACAACGACAACATTATAATGACAATGTATAAAGAAATAACTCAGAATAAAATTATAAATAAAAATAAACATTTCCATTTTCTGAGAGGTAGTGGTTTGACTGTACAACAATCTCATTGTAAATTTGTTTGAATAAATAGAATAATTTTTTAAAATTTAAAAACTATTGTCTTGATTTTTTATTTCGTTTAACCTCCACCTATATTTCAAGAATTTGTATAAATAAATAGAAATTTTGAGGTGAGTAGTCAGTTTTAAAAAATTAATTCATCAGCAAACGGGATGGTAGAACAACTTGAAACTCGCACATGGTTTGAGCGGGGAGAAAAATTCTTATATCGTATTGAAGAAAATCGTCAATCTAGTTTTGAAGAGTGGCCATTAGTTCATTTATTAGATCTTTTGGAATTTGCCACTGCGGGATTTTTTTACACTGGTTTGGATACATGTATTACATGTTTCGAATGTCGAGTTCAAGTTAGTGATTGGGCTCTGGGTGATATCCCAATGTTAGAACATCAACGTAAAAAAACCAGCTGTCGTTTTGTGCGGCACATACCTTGCGGTAATGTTCCCGTAGGTATTCATCGGAGCACTGTCAGTGTACCAACTTACCGACCGTATCACCATGATAATTCACCGGATATATATCCCCAGAATTCCGCTATTCATATAATTTACCAGTTATATCAAGATCTGAAAATCGTGAATTGTTAAGTCTATTCGACTATGTACGACTAAATGGGTAGGATCCGCAACCAGAAAGAAATGTCAAAACTGCTATGAATCGAGAATATATGACTTATGAGGCACGTCTTAAATCTTATGGATATTGGCCCAAGCACTTAACCCAAAAAAAAAGAAAAGATGGCTGGAGCAGGATTTTTTTACACTGGTATGAGTGACTATTTCCAATGTTATCATTGTGGTAATGGGATAAAAAATTGGGTACCGAGTGAAGATCCATGAGAAGAGCATGCACGTTATGTTCCTGAGTGCTATTTCGTAGAAGTAATAAAAGAACCAGAATTTATTAAAAAATTCACTATACTAATGCCTAACACATCTACTCAACCAAGTATTGAACCAGCGCCAAATACAGAGACGTTTTTGGAAATTTCACTTTTGGATCAACTCGAGTGTGATGATGATGAAGATATTAAATTTCAATGTAAAATTTGTTTTGATAATAATCGAGGCATAATATTTTTACCATGTAGACATTTTGTATCTTGTTTGTTCAACTGATGAAAAAAAATGTGTTATATGCCGTACAGATATTGAAAAAGTTGCTCGACCGATCATTTTATAATAATAATAATAATAATAATAATAATAAATTTATAATAATATCAAAAAGAAAAAAATCGTCTGGAAGTTTTTTACTAATTTATAACCTTTAATTTTCCTTATATACAGACATGCTATAATATAATTGACTCAGTTATACACTTACAGCGTTCAAGCCAACATCATGGCACTTATATCATTTTTTAAATTATTTTCTTTCTTATGTGTGATTCATCAATTCAAACACCAGGGTTATATTATGACCACATACAAAACGTACGCTTAATAACAGTTTTCAACTTACAACATTCATAGATGTAGATGATATTTTTAATTTTGTACCGAAACTTCTACCTCTTGATTACTTTGAACATGGTTCTAAAGCCCGGGGTAAAGAGTCTGAACTAGAAAATATGCATCAGTTATGTAACCGTGGAAAAGTAGATAACAATGTTCGCCGTACCTGTGATTTTATGACATTACGACTTCCTTATTTGAAACATCAACAAGAAAAAATTGCTTTATATACAGAGCAAATAAACTTATTATTTTACAAAGATGTTATAAAAACAAAACGGATTGAACATGTATACCCTATTGTTGGTACAATATCAAAAGCATTATTTGGGGTTTTAAATAATCATGATACTAAAATAATTAACAAAGAAATCGATAAAATAAAAGATTATTACATACAGTCCATGCACAGCTGAACAAAACATTTTCTATTGTTGATCTTTACCGGGAAGAACTTAAAAAATATGTTAAGGAGGAAAATTTTATAAAAATAGCTCAACAAAAAGAACATTTTGAACATATGATTACTAAAGACCGTGTCTGGCTTGAAAATATTGAAACAAGTTATAAAAAGTAGGTAAATACTTTAGAGCTTGTGATTGCAATCGATTATTTTGCTAGAGTAGGATTAATTCATCCTCGACTCAGTAAAAAAATTGAGGATTCTTTACGACTTTTTTTACAAAATAATAATAATTAGTATATTTTACCTTTATCAATAAGTGAGGCAGGAGTTGATGGGCTTGTGAAAATAGCCAAAATATCCCTAAACTACCATAACAGACGAATTTTGTTAAGTCTCAATCAGCCCCACGACACTCAAATGGGAGCTAGTGAACTCATTTTTGAGGGACACGATAGATCTGTCATCTTTTAATGGTCAATAGTACTAAAAAAACAGAGCCAGTAATTTGTTATCATCAACGGTAACCATTACTTTATTGGACCATTGGTAGATGACTCTACCATTAAGAATTTTATTGGACGGAGCAGAACATCGAAAGCATAAATGTAAAAGATTTCTAAAAGCTGTCAAATGTTTTCATTAATAAAGTGTTTTAAAACTAAAATGTATAATTATTGTAATAATTGATAAGTGTCGTATTTTTTTGTTTTTATAACAGTTAAATAAGAACAATACTAAGGTAGGTAAAAATATATGAAAAAAATTAATTATCGAAAAATAAAAGTTAACCTCAAATTTGTTATATTGTTTATAAAGACTGCCAATATTTGGATTTATAAATCAACAATTGTATTATTTTTATATTGTTGATTCGTTGGTGTAGTTGATGTACCAGATGTTATAATGTAATTATTGATTGTAATTATTTACTGTTTTATTTTTTTTAGTACGCATTATGGGGAGACGTTGTGGTGTTTTGAATTGTGGTCACTACTTGGAGAGGAAAAGTAGAAAAGAAAACAAATCTCCAACACCACTTGAGAAAAATTTGACCATAAAGAAGCACAATTGTTGTGTATCTGCAATTCCATATAAAAGTACAGAAGAGTACGTTTCCAATAAATAATATATTCATCATATGTTATTAATTATTTAATAATTTATTTATTTTAATCCAGTTTTTTAGAATTTGTTCGTCTCACTGGAAACATTGAATTATTAAAAATGAGTATAAAGAATATACGTACAAATATTGGTATTTGTCATTGTCATTTTAAAGAACATCAACTTCGTGGAAAAATTAAAAAATCTTTGACTCCAGGAGAGTATCCATCACTTAAAATTTCTGAGAAACCAATACCAGTTGATTTATTAAAGCAGCTTCAATTAAATGGTAATATTTTAAACGAGGAAAATCATTCAAATGGTAATTTTTATTTATTTTTTATACTTATTGAAATGGCAATTGGAAAAAAAAAAATTTGTTGATTAAATATTATTTATTTTCTAGTAAATACAGTTACAAGTATTTCTGATTTATCAGTTCATGAAATACAAGTTGACGTTGGGCCTACTGATGACCAATTAGACCCAAACTTATCACAAAATTCTGATGATGAAATTAAAATACCAGCAGACACTTCATTAGATACGTGTGTCAGTAATTTATCATCTTCCCAAAGTTGCCTTGATTTATCTTCGTCTGTTTACCAAGACATTTCAACATCACCATCATCACCATCACCATCATCACCACCATCATCACCATCAACAATTTATAAACAAGGTATTTAATCTTTCACATTACTATAAACAAGTAATATATACTTATGTCACTCTTCTAGAATGTCATCAATATTTTTTTATTCATTTTAAATTGGTTGCTTTTATCTATATCTTTATTCATCTGATGATCACATTTTTGCCACTTTGTATGTAGGTTGGTTTTGGTTCATTTATTATATTTTTTCTTTAGGTAATATTTATGTGGGTATTTTTTTTTACAAACTATTTAATTTGGTTGCATTATCACCTGATTATCATTATCATATATCACTTTTATTGAGTATCTTTATGTAGATAGCATAAATACGTGATGTTATTTTTATTTTTTGTCATGGTAAATTCATCGTCATGATTATAAGTTCATTCATAAGACATTTTCTGTACTTTAAATTAAAGACAATGATACATGAAAAATTTTGTTTTTATTATCAGCTGTATCTGCTGGAAAAACATTGAAAAACATGGATTGTTTTAAAAATTGCTCATTGAATATGAGTATACGCAATCGTATGTTTGGAGAATACACAGCTGTACAACTTGGTTTGTTGAATGCAAAAGCTGCTAACGATGTAATAAATGAAATATGCAAAATTCTTTATTTAGCAGTAAATCAAGGACAAGAGGTAAAGTAATATAGCGAATAAAAAATTATAAATCATGAATGAAATTAAATCAATTTGTACTTTCTGAAAGTTTTTAAATAAATTAAAAAAGTGTAAGTAAATTATTTTACCATTTTTTTTTAAGAAAAAACGGTTGGAAAAAGAGAAGAAGAAATTTTCGTTGAGGTAGTTGTTGGTTATTTTCCAAAAATTATTTGAATTTTTATTGATGATTTTTTTTTATACCGGCGATCCCTTGTGAAGTAAAAATATAAATGAGTTGTTGTAAAGAAGCACTACCAATATATACCTATATATATATATACATATATATATATATACATATATATATATACTATCATTGAATTATGTTGTTTTTCGCTACATAAATTTTATTGTCACTTATTCACATTTAGATTTGTAATATTAACAATATTATACAAATAAATAAATAATGGTCAATTATTAATAAACGTTGAACGGATAAATGATGTTATTATTGATTCGATATTTTTTATAGTGACCTTTTTCATCTTGAAAAATAGATCAAAAAAATTTGATTAATAATAATAATGTTTTAAAATTAGCTATAAAAAAATTAAATTTATACCATTATTGGAAAATTTTCAAGAAAATATTGAGCTTTGAATTGAAATTGAAAATGATATAGATTAAGATTTTTTTTTATATTAAAACATATTTTAAAAATATTTTTATTATCATTGCTTATATGGTTTTTGGATTTATTTGAATTTAAAAAAAAAAAAATTATTTTAATATAAAAAGATATTATAAATATCCATATAAAATTTTCAATTGTTATTTTTTTTATTATTATTTTTTATTTAAACAAGCTGGCATTGAATCAGACACAAAGTGAATTAACACTTTATATTTACTTTGGCTAGTTTAAAATACAATGAATATCATTGATTTGAATCAATTTTTTAAAAGCATCAAATATCATTTTTCTTTTTTTTAAATTCATGTTTTTCATTTTATTAGAATTAAATTTATATAAACAAATAAATAAAAATGGGTATTATCAGTGATAAAAATAATTAAAAAATAAATAATAATTGAGCAGTTGTAATAGCTAGGGAATTAATCATAATTAAATCTCTTTTTTTTAATTCATAATTTTAGTCAATGATACTTGGGTTAAAAAAATTATATATTATATAAAAAATGTTTAATTATTTTAAAAGCTAATATTGCCTGCTAATGGAATAAGCTAAAGTTAGGCTGGCTTATTGTCAGTTACGTAAATCTGAAATTGAAGTTAGTCTTATTATTAGTATTATGGTTATTAACTTTCGTAATCAAGATTAGTGTTTCTCGTCACACCATGTTGGTTGATTTATATATTTCTATGAAAAAACTATAAATGATACTTGATACTTCCAGATGAAATTTCACCAGTATTATTTCCGGTTGATTCAGACAAGTCATATGATAGATCATCGTCATCTTTATCGACATCAGTTTCTGAAGGTATTATTAAAAACATGTATATATTGAATTTATAGTTCAAGCTCAAGAACAAAAAATATCTCATTTTAATTTTTTTTTGTAGTAAAATCTGACAAACAGCCAGCACGACCAAATATAGTATCAAAGCTCAAGTATTTAATGTATTCTTCACAATCAAACCGTCAACTAGTATCGAAAGCAATAAAATACATTAAATATCTCGAAAAAAAAGCAATTTTTAATAAATCACAAATAAATACTTTTAAATATCAATTGAAAAAGACAAATGTTAAAATTAATACACCATTATTAAAAGAGTGGATTCAAAATGATCAATTACATTTGAAGAAAAACAAACATGGTTATAGATGGACAACCTTACAGAAATTAAGATATTTATCATGGTATCGATGTGGACCAAAATTATATAAAAAATTAAAAACAACATTTAATAATTGCTTGCCAAGCATACGTACTATTGAAAGAACATCATCTATGATTGACATTGGAATTGGTGTATTGGATCCTGTTCTCAAAGCATCAACTGAAAAATTACATAATTTAGAAAATATTGATCGAATTTGTAAATTATGTTGGGATGAAATGTCTATTAAGCCACGTTTTTTTTTCAATAGAAATAAAGATAAAATAATTGGATTTGTTGATTATGCTGGTGATTTGCCTGAATCTATAAACGATATAGCTGCTTCAAAAGCACTTGTTTTCATGCTTGAAGGATTAAATAAGTCATGGAAACTTCCAATCGCTTATTATTTTACAAATGGTACATTAACAGGTATTGAATTACATATTCTAATTTTAAAAGTAATTAATGATGCAACAAAAACTGGATATAAAATAGTATCAACTGTTTGTGATTCAGCTAGTGTCAACAAGACAGCTGTAAGTTTGTTGAGAGAAAAATATTCAGATGGTAATAGAAAAGAACACCCTTATTTTTTATTTAATGGTCAGAAAATATTTACATTGTTTGATGTACCACATATGCTAAAATGTTTCCGTAATAATTGGCTGGGAAATTACACAAAATGGTTTAAAGAATATTCAAATAAAAAAAATAAATATGAATATCCAGGGAATATTGTAAAAGTGGGCAATGTTATTGGAAAATATAAATACATTATCTTACTTTTATCTTTATTAGAAAAAAGTGGATCCAAAAGAAGTACCAGTATACTAATGTTTCCAAAATCACGTGATAAAATGCGTGTTAAATATGCCATACAATTATTAAGTGGAACTACTGCTCTTAAGTTACGTAGTCAAGAATTTCATACTGAATTAAAAAAACTAAGTGATTTTCAAGAAATTTATATTAAAGAATCGCAAGACACAGCAGATATTGTCGAATTTGTGAATAAACTTGGCGATTATACGAATGGCCCATCTTCATATGAACTTAAAAAAAAAAAAAAATAAAAAATCTAAAATTCTAGTCGATGAAAATTCCCCTCATATGGAAGTTTGGTATGAACTACTTGAAAAAATTAAAAAAACAATATTTATTCATTGGCATGACAATAAAAAAAGTAAAGAGCACTCTATTCATAGCTATATCTGGACAATAAAAGCTCTTTTACAACTGTGGCCATACTTGAATTCCAATGAAAATTTTAAAAGTTTAAATTTAAGAACTTTAAATCAAGATTGTGTTGAAAATTGCTTTGGTCAAATAAGACAAACTTGTGGTGATAATGATCATCCAACATGTGTTGGGTTTATTGATGGTCTTACTTCATTATTAATTACAAACCATTCATCAAATAATATTCAAGAAAGTAACTGTGAAAATAATAACATACCATTGCTAGTTGACCAGCGAAAATTAATAGCAATATGTAAAAATAATAATAATAATCATTCATTCCTAAATATGAGTGAAGAAAATGAAAAAAATCATTTGGAATCACCAAAATCACCTCCATGTTTTCATATACCAGAATATAATGATGCTGATGATGAATTAATAGACGTAATTAGTACTGATAATTCATTAATTGGATTTGACTTGGCAAGAGATATTTTAAGATCAATAAATTTAAAGTGTTGTCAATGTAAAATAAATTTTGTTAATGGTGCATGTGGTTATGAAGAGCCATCAAGTGAATTAAAACGAATGATTCGATTAGCAATAATGATGTTTAATAATAAAATTGCAATTAATCTCAAAATGAAGAATATTCATTTAAACACATGTATTGAGTTGGAAAAAGCCACTGACATGTCTTGGCTAACATGTAATGAACACAAACATATAATAAAAAAATATGTCTTTGAACGCGTAGCACTTCTTTTAATTGAACGCCAATGTATTTTGATAAATCGCCCAAATATAGAAGCATCAGCAGCAGCATCCAACAGTAGAAAAATTTTACAGCAAAAAAAAACACTGATACAATAAAACTTGTTATCGATACATATTTGATTGTGTTGAAACTTCAACTGGTAACTGATATGAAAAGTTTAACATATATAATTATTATATTAATGAGCATTAGTTACAATTTTTTTCTAAAATTGGTGAAAAAAAGTGTAAATACAACGACTATGCAAATAACAATCATTATTAATAATTGTTGCTGTATAGCGAAAATATTTGTCACAAAATAAATATTATAAAATTATTTAAATCAGTTAAAATGTAAAAAAAAAAAAAAAATTTATAAATTGACAAATATTAAGTGATAAAGTTTTTAAATATTTTTAAGGAATGATCTGCGGAAATAGTAGTAGTATAATGACAATTTAGAAAAAAAATTATACGTATATTGTTGATCAAAGTGTAATTAAAAATATTCACAATACTTGTAATTTTTTTGAAAAAAATTACAATATTTGTTGCCACAAAAAAAGCTCGATGGGCAAGTTGTTTTGTAGCAAAAATATTTGTCACAAAATAAATATTATAAAATTATTTAAATCAGTTAAAATGTAAAAAAAAAAAAAAAATTTATAAATTGACAAATATTAAGTGATAAAGTTTTTAAATATTTTTAAGGTATGATACTTGTTACTTTTTATATTGTTAATACTTGACTTAATTCAAAGACTGATAATATTTTTATACTATATTATTGATATTATTTGAATAAAATGTATATTAAAAGGTACAATTTTTCTCACAAGCTATTGCTTTAAATTTTTTTGCAATTTATTTATATTTTTACATAAATATTTTAACTTTCATGTACTAATAATTGTTTTTATTCTTACAATCTTACTTGAACAAACTAGGAATTTTATCATTGAAGATAAAAAAGTTTATTACCATCATGAGAAAATTGAAAAAATAGTTGCTAAAACTACTAACAGGGGCCATTGTAAAGAAAATTTCAAAAAGTTGATAAAGTCACCGATCTACATGTAGGTATGTCCCTCCAAATCGTGTCTCGAAAAATTAACATTGAGTGTCGTGGGGCTGGTCTCAATATACCATTACTAACCCGTGAAATTTATTCAATTTATGAAGTTCATGCATTACCAATTCGTCACATATTTCCGACTCTCATGTTGTTGGTTACATTAAACCTAAAACTTCTTTTGTCATGATAGCTCAAGATAAAACAGTATATAGTAGAAATATTAATATTCGTTCTTGTCAATTTTCACCAACAGTACCAACCCCTTTTTGTAGTCATTCTTCTTCCTTGGAAGATGAAAAAAATTGTAAATACAAGCGGAATTGATGTGATAATGACTAGTGACAAAGAAAGTATGGAAACTTGCGATATCCAATTTTATGAAAATCCTCAACCACATTTCATTCAATTATATAATTAAAAATGGTTATATATTATCGCTGAAGATCAAGAAATGCGTTTAATTTGTGGGGATCATGTTAAATCTTATAAGCTAAATTATACCGGGATTACAATAGTTCCTGAGGGTTGTGTGGTCTGTGTTGACTCCACGGCATTACTTGGAGTCCCTAGTATTCAGCAAAATAATTATGAGACAACACCTTTTACAAGTCAATATGAATTTTTAAATTTAGTGGTAGCTCTTAATAAATCTACTGTCATTGAAATGGAAAAAATAATTATTAATGTAGGACCTATAAGTCTCAAATAAATTGTAAAGACAATAAATAATTTAAAATTTTTTTTGGCTATGGAAAAAAACACTCGTGATACAAATTTTACTCGATCAAATATTATTAGGTCTTGTTTTGTTGTATCATATTTTAAAGCAACCAACATTAAATTTTATTCATACAATGAGAAAAAAAATAAGAAAATTCGATGATGTAAAAGTTGATGTCGGTGAACCATCTCACACCCCAAATACTCGGGAAGTATACTAAGTATACTAAGTATACTAAGTATACTAAGTATACTAAGTAAAAGACTCTCCCTCCATTATTTTCAAAAAAAAAAGTATATAAAGACCAGTAAAAAAAAAGTTTTCAAATCAGTTATTCATCATGGCTCAGTACAGACGTTCTCTTGTTTTACCTTACACATGTGATATGAACAAATCAGGCACGAAATCGTTGTGTGTTGGTCTTGATTGGGTCAGTGAAAAAGAGTTTAAAGTTGTTGTACAAATTATTAGTAATAAAAACAAAAGAAGTATTTTTCTGTGTGAAAAACTGCAGCGGAATGCATTGGTAAAAAGAATGGAATCATTTTCACATTATTTCAACGATTTAGAATCAGAAGAAAGACAAAAACTAAAATATAACACTCCAATACAGATTGGTGATTTTGTTGTAAAATTTTGACCGTGATGATTGATTGACAATTCGATTATTGTTTATGAAAGACACTTTCAAGGGGTTGGTGGACCTTTCAGGCTGGGTTGATTATTGTGAAAACGTACTGCAAAGTTATTCTTTAAAAATTTACACACGATATATTTTACAATATCTACGAGACTTTCACTGCTGTACGGATTTATCAAGAAACTCTTCAAAAATATTTAGTTTGTGTGATGACTGCACAAATAGTAGAAGACAGAATCAACAAGGAAAGTGACGGCCCATGACAGCCTTACCCAATACTACCGTTATTTTATATTGATCTTGTAATTAAGAATTTTGTTCGCTTATATGACTATATTTATCCTGACACAGCACCAAATAGTTTAAATCCTCAAAAATATCGGGGACCTACACTAATTCATTATATACATTGTTCTAATGAAAATGACTTTTTAGATATACAATAAAAAATAAATAAATAAATTTTTGTCATAATAATAATAATAATAATAATAATAATAATAAACTGTAATTTAAGAATAAATAAAGAATAAAAACAAAATGAAAAAAATTGTTTGACCAATGAAAATATTTTTTCCCTCTCCACCAATAGTATTATGCAGATATATATTTCGTATTTTTATCCGAAAATGACTTGGCCGTGGTTGGCTGAAATTTGTACAATATCAAGCAAAAATTTTGGGTTCCAATATAAACTTTTTGTTTTAATTCTTACAGTGCTGTGACCTGTATCACTGATTTAAATGCGTTAATGACAAGGTTATAGCAAGAATTGCTGTATATGAGTAGGGCCGATTCTAAACCATCTCTTAATTAATAAATTATTTGGGGGTGGTTTTTTTTTTTTAAAAAAAGGAGTTTTAAGAGATAGTGATGCTATAATAATGTGTAGGAGAGATGTTAGTGGGGTTTGAGGGATTTTGAGATTGGGGGGTTGTAGGATGATGGATTGCGAGTATGGAGATGGGGGGTCAGGGTGGTATATGATGTGTAAGCCGGATGTTATTTATTTATATATTATTCATTCTCAAGTTTTGTGTTTTTTTTTTTGTTTATTCTATAAAATTTATTCTTTTTTTAATTTGATAAATAAATTTTATTGCTTGGTAATAAAAACTTTCAAATAAAAACTTTCAAATAAAAACTAAATGATGGAAAAAAAATTACTTGTATTAGATGACCCTCACACGTGAACCCATAATATCAAATAACACATTTGGTATAAAGACTGTGGTATATACACTTTAATATATACACGTGTGTATGGGTCCACGTGTTGTATACCGTATATAGTGTTTCCATAATTTGTTAGTTTTTTTTCTATCAACAAATTTGATTGTGGGGCCTACACACATATATTTTTTTATGACCCATACAATTCAATCTTTAAACAAAATAAAGTTGACTATTTTATTTTTTAGAGTTTTTTTCTCTGTCTCGCATGTCGTAAATTAAATCGCATGTCAAATTTTTATTACTTCTTTTTAAATAAACAAGTGCATTAAACTATAATATACGCTGTGCATAATGCCGATTCATTGAAAATTTGTTTCTTTGTCAATTCTTGTATAAATATATTTTCTTTTTTTATTTTTCATTAAAATGAAAAAATATATACCGGGTGTCCCATTTTAATCTATTGATTATTTTTTTTCAAATTAGGCTCAAATTAAAAAATAGTAAAAGTTGTAGGATTCGGAGGGGGACAGAAAAAAAAAAAAAAAAATCGAAAAAATTCAAAATGGCGGAATTTTCGGTAGGAATATAGTTTCTTTAAATGAAAACTATATTTTTTTTTTGTATCAAAAAGTTTCTTACATCAAAACTAACACTTTTTATTTGAAAACTTTTTCGATAAAATCAATTTTTTTTTGGCTAAATTTAATCCGTCAATGAATTTCCCTGAAAAAATATGCCTCCAATCAAAAAATAGTATTTAAAAAAGTTGTAGGGCTTGAAAAAAACACGAAAAAAAAAATAACAAAATAACTGAATATGGCAGAGTATGGAAAATAAATAAATTATCTTCAAGGTTATGTAGTTTTTTTTTAAATGAGGCTTAAGCCAAAAAATTTCATTATGAAAAAATGTTAGTCTTGTTGTGAACTATTTTTTGATAAAAAAAAACCCACCTAACCGGAAAATGGACTATGTTCATATTTTGAACTTTGCCATTTTTAATTTTTTTTTGTTTGTTTGTTCGAACCTCACAACTTTTTCAGATACTATTTTTCGATTGGAAGCATAATTTTCAAGCAAAATCCATTGAAAGGTGAAATTTAGTTAAAAAAAAAGTTGATTTTATCGAAAAATTTTTCAAATAAAAAGTATTAGTATTGATGTAAAAAACTTTTTAGTACAAAAAAAAAATATAGTTTTCATTTAAAAGATCTATGTTTATACCGGAAATTCCGCCATTTTAAATTTTTTCGATTTTTTTTTCTTTTTCTATGTCCCCCTCCGAATCCTACAACTTTTACTCGAACTATTTTTCAATTTGAGCCATATTTAAAAAAAAAATTCATTAATAGATTAAGATGGAATACCCGGTATACGTTTCACTTTTTTTTTTGGGGTTTCACACGATGACACCCTCAGTTTATTCCAAACAGTTTGCTAGTGACATTCGAAGAAAAAAAAAAAGAAAAACGGTTCAATTAATTAGTGAAATACGAAAACTGGATAGCGAAGTAGATACAATTAGTGTTAATAATCTATTTCTTGTTTCACTGTGCAAAAAGGAATATTAGTTCGTTGTTCATGTGATTTTAATTTTCATTATATTTATTTTAGAGTTTGGAATTACTAAATACCATGACCGCTACTTAAAAAGTCCTAGAGTTATTGAAAATAAAAAATAGTGCAAACAAAGTTATTTTTTTGCAAATCAGGAAACAAAATCTTTTTGAAAAAGTAAGTATTCTATTAATTTTTTCTCAACTAGATCGTTTAAAATAATCAGTTATTATATTTAATTTTATATAATTGATTTTCTAGTGGCGTACGAGCTCAATATACAGAACAACAGTTGCGGTTAGCTTGTGAAATTTTGAAAATAATTAAAAATGAAGAATTGCATTGTGAATTTTATGTAGATAAAGATGATGAATTTGAATTCATAGAGCGCCAAGTGAGTATTTTTAAGTGATTATTATACCTTCAGTTTGTAAGAATTATAAATTATTATAATTTCATATTTTTAGACTCAAATCCTCCGAATGCATTTTGAGGTGGTATATAGAGTCATTCAAACCTTCAGGAAAGTTCGAAAATTTAACTATTCAAAAAGAGTTTGATGAATACTGTAAGTTTTTGTTATAAAAAAATAAAAATCTTTTAGATTTTTGAGTTAATAATTTTTTATATTTCAGATACAATTTATTGCTGAAAAATATTAAGACAATAGACAAACTTCAAGTTTAATGAGACAAACTCTAAAATGAGGGAAATTTTACGTCAAATTAAAAAACAAGAAGGAACAAAAAAAAAAAGACAGAAAAGTTTGAAGAAAAAGCGTGATGTTGAAGATGTAGAAATGAATAAGATGAAAGAAGAGTAAGAGTGTGCAAGTGAGTATTAAAACAAATAAATAATAATAATATAAAATTGATCTCTTTTATAATGTATGAAATATATTTTATTATGTTTCAGGAAAATCTCAACGCTTAACGAGTGCCCCACTGTGGTTAAAGGATTTTGTGTGTGCTAAAAACTGATGTATATGAATTTTTCTACGAAATATTTTATTTGATAATTGAGTGTTATATTACAAAAAGTAAAAAATAAATAAGTAAAGACAAAAAATTTTTATCGTTTATTTAATGTATTTTTTCAACTTACAAAATATTTTTCATTGTTTCTTAATTTTTTAGATATTCGATAATTTGTTGCTTTTTAAGCGTTAATAAATTTACATTCGTTTAATCCACCTGTGTATGAAAATTCAACACGTCCGTTTCCGATATCTCTGTCGAAAGACTCATAGTCTGAAGGATTGTTTAAGAGAACATCAACAATCCTTTTTGGTAAAAAAAACTCCAAATTATCGTCACCTCTAGCAATTATGCTGGCTCCGTACTTGGTTGTGACATTTCTCAAATTGATGAGTGAATATTATTAACTTCACTCATGATCTTTTATTTAAATTAAAGTTTCAGAAAGATTCATTTCTTGGACCATCAGTTTTGGCAACTTCGTTTAATGCAGCAAGGCGAACTATTTTTCTGTAAATAAAAGTTTTTACATATAAAAGTTTTTAAATTGTCATTAAAACAATTTTAATGATAAAGCATAATTACCTTGACGTGAGTTGAGTAAAGTTTGCACAGATATTGACTGTTCAAAGTTTTTTTTAAGACTGGTACTTTGGACTAAAATAATTAGGCTTTTATACAAAATCATAAGTAAAGTTTTAGGACTAGAAGGGTGCGGGGTAAATAAATTTTTTACTTCGAATTGTTTATAACTCGATATTTTTTTTTTAGATCATAAATCTTATTTGATTTTGTTTATTTGGAAAAAAATAAAAAAATTTAATATTCAAACTTTAAAAAGAAATAAAAACTTTTTATTATTTAAATTCATAGACTTGAAATTTTTTTATTACTTCGGATACATAAAAAGTATTTTATTATGTCAAATTAAGTCGACCACAGACTATAAAAATATTTAAACAATAATTATTATTAATAAATAAAATATAAAACTGTGTTCTAGTACCAGGAAAATATATAAAAGTAAAAGATTCCCATTACTCGAGTTAGAAAATAGTGCTCCCAAAAAAGAGATACTGTTGGGCCCGTTCGGTGAGACCGTCCCCCGACCACATCACCCCTGGACTGCCTAAAGAACCTCCCCTCTGAGCACTATTAGACTGCTTAGAGATCCATTCCCGCTGGGGGTAGACCCAAAAAAGACGGCTATTATTTTCAAATGACTGCTATTTTCCAGTTATAATATGCTGTTAAAAAATTATCTTTATTGATTTGTTTTAATTAGTTTTTTTTTTTTAAAAAATATTTTTCTCGATTCATGACCATGAAATAAAAAAAGGTTTATAATATTCTTTTATTTTTTTAAGTTATAAATTTAATCGTTTATTTTTAAAAATAAAAATGCCACCGTCAATCATCAAGGCAATAATTTTTTATTATTCTCTTTTTCAAATATAAATAATGTGACTACTTAGTGCATTTCGAGTTAACAAAAAAAATGTTCCAATAAAATATTGAAACTATAATAATTTTAAAATAAATAAATTATAGCCGTTAGCTCTTTGTTTAAAAAAATTATATGCGTCATTTAAATTAAAAAATATTTTCATGTTCATGGACATAAAACTTATTCTGAGAAAAAATATAATAATATAATTGTAACAACGAGTCTTCATCTTGATCATTAGAGTAGTGTATCTATAAGAGACTTATGATGAGATGGATAATAGATGAGGGGAGAGGTAGATCGGGGGACGTCAGAGTGGTACGGTCGGGTAGGTAAAACAGAAATGATAAATTTTTTCCTTTTCATCAGTTGGTATTGGAGAATTTTTATATAATTTTATGTAGCTAAGTAAAAAGATGTAGCTAAAGATCTATAATAATGAAAAAAAAAATATATACTTTGCAGTTAAGAAAAAATATGTAGCTGAGAAAAAAATGTAGCTGAGAATATATAATAAACAAAAAACAAAAAATACAAAGTATACACTAAAGTTTGTATACTAAAAAAATTTCCGAGTTGGGTTTGAACCAGCGACCTATGTATATACCCAATATTTTAAAAACATGTTAGAAATATTGATAATGAAAAAAAAAAAAATTTTCTCTGAGCTATATATATATATATATATTCATTTCTTAATTAAATCTCTCAAATAATAAAACTATTATCTTTAAATAAAATCAGTATTTACATGTGCAACGAAATATGATCTGCTGTCGGAGTGCCAGAGAATGACGGAAGGTCAATGCTATGTGCATGTATATACATGCCGTAATTAAATGAGGTATGACAAAATGTTTTTTTCAATTATTATTCAATACATCATTAATATTATTCAATTAGATTAAATACGAATAACATATATTTAATATTTACTTATGTAAATTTATATATTGTAACTAATTTTCTGACCGTTACCGGCGAGAAAACTGGCCAATGGTAACAACGAGGATTTCTCACCAACCTCCTCTCTTACCGCCAGGTGGGAGCCAGCTGGTTTTATCGGCAACCAACAACCGGGGAAATTAAACGGGAACGGGAAAAATGGAAGCGAGGAGGCAGGAGCCCTGGCCAGCTCGAGAGCCGGCCAACGACTGACGATATTGTCAGACTTCTAGCTGGATATACGGACCCCCCCTACTCTTTGTTTCTCCCACTCCACACTGTCTGCGCGCACACCTGATGCGGCTCTCTAGTGGGGACGTGTCGGAGTAGGGGTTGTTCACTACACGACCGGATAGCTCCATCTAGTATCCAACTCTTTTGTTGGTATTACCGGTCCACACGGACACAATGGTCTGCAGATGGAGCTACTGGATCAGTTCGCAATCTAACTGTATTACTTATCTTTAAGCCAACACTATTTCCCATGTGTATCGGCCGATAAGCATCTACGGATCGTAATTATTATGAATAATAATTACCGGTAACATGAGAAATGCCAATTCTCGTTACAATATATAATTTCAATGCTTCATATATATAATATATTATTTTTCAAATAATATTAATTTTTTGAAATAATTCTTCTATGATCTTCAAATGAAAAGTTGTAATTTTTTCAAATAATATTAATTTATTTCTAAAATGAGAAAATAATCTTTAAATAAAGACAATATTAATATGTACAACGAAATATGATCTGCTGACGGGCAGCAAGCACGCACGGTCATTCCAGATGCATTGTCTTAATTATGCATCGCGATTCATTTTTACTTACTGTGCACTTTTAAATCTCTATCTTTTTTTGTTAATATGAAATAATAGAATATTTTTTTCCACATCCTTTCTGTCACCTTTAAACAATAAGTAAATACATTTTTGTAAAATGCATTTTTTATATATTTTATTCTATTGTCAATCACATCTTATCAGTCAGCGGTCAGTTGATCTTAAGACAACTACTTTCTTTTCATTGATAAAAAAATTATTTGAAGATGTATTCTTCAGAAAGATGTGAGAAACTTGTTAATATTTTAAGTGCGGGTTATAATTCAGCGAATTCTATCGATACTATTGATAGATGGATTAAATGGGGTAGCGCAAATATAAAATTATTGAATAAATTTTTGAAAAATTCAGCTGATTCAGTGGGTGCAAAAAAAAGAATACAATTAGTTATAGTGACACTTACAGCAATAATCGTAAAGTTACAAGTAAAAAGAGAAAAAACTCTACATCATGGTGCTGGTATGAGCACTCGTCATGTTGAACCGTCATTGCATGATAGAGTAAAATGGAATGATTTAGAAAATATTTTTAAAGGCAATATAATAACTGGAAGTGTGACCAATCTGTATCATATAAAAATAGAAGATTTTTTGAAAGATTCTAAAACTGTTGTCAGTAAAAAACTGAAAACTTTTTTGAAAAAAAAAATTAATGTCAAAGTCAATTCATGCTTACATTGTGAGTATGAGGTTTTGAAAGATGATACAGAAGTGAGAGAAATAAAATCTTTTATTACAAAAAATTCAGTAATACTTCCAACTACAAATCTCGATGATTGGTTTGATGAACATTTTTTTGATCCATTATTAAAAAAAATTGAAGAGTTTAATCTTGGTATTTCTGGCTGGAGCTTAAAAAAAATTCAGAGCATTATTTTTACTGTATGCAGATATCAACCATTGCGTGGTGGTGCTTCCACATTTGTTGAAATGCCTGATGATATTAAAAAAAAAACAGCAGTTTTAAATATACAAAATAAAGATGACTTTTGTTTTTTGTGGTGTGTGACTGCAGCTTTGCATCCTGCACAAAACAATACATGTCTTGTTGGGTCATATCCACATTTTAGTAGAATATTATCATATGATGGAATATCGTTTCCAATGAAGCTGCGAGACATACCAAAATTTGAAAAATTAAATAATTTAAGAATCAATGTCTACGCAATTGTTTCAAATAATCCAAAAAAAAGTATTATTGCTCCTGTATTTTTGAGTGATAATACTAGTGATAACGAAACGATTCATCTATTGGCAGTTGATAAAAACGAAAATGATAATAAAAAAAAAGATGACACCAATCAAAATATCATTTTTGATGATGAATGTTTTTCGGCTGACGATGAGAGTGATAATAATATGGAAGTTGATCAAGAATATGAAAATTATGTTGACACACAGAAAAAAGGAAAAAAAAATTTTCATTTTGCATTAATTAATTTATCACGTTTGATAAGCTCACAAGTCAGCAAAGCTAATGGTCGTTTATATATTTGTGACAGATGTCTTAACCATTTTTCATCACAAATATATTTAGAAAAACATTTGTCTGATTGTTGTCAAATCAATGAAGCACGAATGATTATGCCAAAAGAAGATGATAATATATTAAAATTAAAAAATCATCGATACAAAGAACTTGTACCATTTGTCGTATATGCTGATTTAGAATGCATCCTCCATCCAATTGATAATACAGAGACCAACGAACATATTCCACACAGTGCAGCATACTACGTAAAGTGTAGTTTTGATGACTCATTATCATATTACAGAATGAATCGTGGTGAAAACTGAATTGAATGGTTCATTAAAGAATTGGAAAATTTAGCTCATCATATCAATATCATGATGATTTCAAATATCATACCGATGGAAAAATTGTTTTTGAGACAGAAACAAGAATTTAAAAATGCTACAACTTGCCATATATGTGAGGAGACTTTTCTGGTGCAAGATGTTAAGCATCGTGATCACTGTCACTTCACCGGAAAATACCGTGGTCCTGCTCATGCCAGTCGTAATATTAACTATACGAAGTCTCACACAATACCTGTCGTCATGCACAATTTATCAGGATATGATTCTCATTTTTTAATTCGAGGTCTCTGCAAGACATTTGAGTGTTGAATACACATTTTACCAATAAATAAAGAAAAATATATTTCATTCACGGAAAAAGTGGATAAAACTGTTGTAAAAATGCGGTTCATTGACTCATACAGATTTATGCCAGGTAGTATCGATAGATTATCATCTGATTTGAGCAATGACCAAAAAATTATAACCTGTAGTGAATGCAATAGTGAATATTTTAATTTTTTGTGTAGAAAAGGTGTATTTCCCTACGAATATATTGACTCATGGGAAAAATTAAATACAAAAGCTCTTCCACCAAAAAATGAATTTTTTTCAAAATTAAATAACTCTGACATATCAAACGAAGATTATGAACATGCCAAAAATATTTGGGAAAAATTTAAAATAGACATTAGTAGAATATTCTGACTTATAGTTGGAAACTGATGTGCTTTTATTGGCAGATATTTTTGAAAATTTTCGTTTGAGCTGTCTATCAACATACAGTCTCAGAATCAGAAAACTGATTGCAATAGATGGATCCTTGGCAATGTAATTTAAAAGTTGTATTTTCTGTTTATCAGACACTTTGATATATGGTACAATCCATTCAACTTTCTGAAGTGTTATTTGTACTTTTTCAATATCTTTCTCATTTGTAGATTGTTCTTGTAGACAAGCATTTACATCACTATTTGATCTTATAATAATTAGTTCATGCTTTGCATTTATAATTATTTTTTTATAATCTTCAGCAAATCCAAGCAGTAGACTGAGTGGTATAGATATATCAAATAGCCATTCGAATCGATTAAAGATTTTTCATCAGATATTAACCATCCAGCGTTTTCCAACAATGATTTTTGATTTGGACTCAATGAAATATATCCTTTCATGAGAGTTGTAAGACCGACATTTTTACTTCGACCAATTTCAATTGCATTAATCTCGAAGTGAATTTCTTCAAACATATGTGCTATTGCCATTCTGACGAGTGAAGTTGTTTTTGGCACAGATTTTCCATCACTCGTCAGAAATTTTCCAGAAATATGCAATGAACTTTTACTTGGCGGGACACATAAATCTTGATGTTGTATTCCAATCCGAATTTCATCGTTGTTATTAAATGTTGAAGCACCATAAGGCTGATGTGCATGTAACTTACAATGTGCAATTGATTCATCAAAAATAATCGGATCTTGTATACTTAAGATTTCATCCATGGTATGATACAAAAAAAAGCAACAAAATGATACTTTTATTTTTTCTGTTGTAGACGTGGATTCAGACCGAGACTCTTGAGAAACTGAATACTTTGGTGTGTTATCGCTTTGCTGCCTTGTTTTTGACTGATTTTTTTTTGGCATGATGTCTCACATTTATAGCTTTGTCCAATAACTTTATTATTATGTTATTTCTTGTCTTTTTTATTGAAAACGATGCCCATAGTTTTTTTTCTATTTAACACTTTTAATATGTAGTCGAATCGTAATAATTTCTACATTTTATCTCACTATGTAGCTCATTGTTATTTGGTTGAATACTAATTGTAGCACTTTGCACTAATACTTTTTGTATATAACTTTCAATATCCTCAATTTCATAACTTCCTGTGGGAATTGTTATTACTTCACACCCTTCAATATAAACTTTATTATTACTAATATCAATATTTGGTATTGAGTTGAAGGTTGTAAACTCGACAAGACCAGCAACATAATTTTTATTTGCTGACAATTCAATCGGTGGAAAATATTGTGTTTCAAGAGTCGATGATCTGCTCGACAATGTTAACGTAAATGAATCATCCATGACTAATGATATATTTATCATAAGTAATGGTTATTTATAGTCTCACACCAGCTAGAAACTTAAGACATAAATGACCATATACAATTGTATTATAATTCTGATATTTTTTATAATTATATTTAATGCTACCAACACCGAGATAATTTATCACTTCTTGTGGTGGCTTCAAATCACCAAAGCTGTCAAAATAAATAACATCATTGAGACGTTTTTTATATGCGATCCAATGTGTACCAACGCCATCTTTATCATCAAGATTTACAATTGCTGATTCATTTTTCCGTGGACCAGTTGATGGCAAATCATTTCTCATGAAAACTCCCCGAAAATGAGGAATTTTAAAAGCTTTGGCATATTTGATGATATCAATATTTGTGAGAGCTCGATGTGGTAGCTTTACAAGTTTTTTTGTTTCAAATTTTTAGGTGGATTTAAAAAAAGACCTAATCCTTTTTTGTATGGAGATAGGAATAATCCTTTACCCAATACAATTGATTCCATTTTTTCATTATGACGTTGATTTTCTTGAAGTAATTTTTTTGCTGCATGCACAACATTTATTGTTTTTGAAATTGCTGCTGCACCACCTGTCATCACACCAGATGCACTTAGTCGAGCCAATAATGGTATAAGATATGGTAGTATACTACCATCGCTATTATTTTTGCTATTTAATGGAATAGGTAAAATTCGTGGCAAAGAAATTTTTTTCTTTCCACCAACTTTTTTGACAGCATCACGTGCACCTTCTAGAATTGTCTTTATTGGATCAGTGATTCCAGGCTTTATAGATTTTTTTGATATGCCTATAATTTTCTTGAGACTCGTTAAATTCTTTTTATTTTTTCGTTTTATAATTATTTTTTCTTTATTCTTTTTAGTTTTTGTTTTTTTATTTATTTTATGATGAATTTTTTTATTTTTTTTGATATTATTTAAACCCATACCAAGTTTTGTTTTTAAATTCATTGCTGTTGTCACACCCCAAGCTACAGCTCTTTCACCAAGTGACGAATCTTTGGCAAAAACACGTTGCCAAGCTTTATCAGCAAGTATTTTGTCAGCTTTATGTCGTTCTTCAAGATTATCAGGATTTTTTGAGTAGCTTATATCATGCTCACGACAATGTTCATCCAGTGGATTAATACCACGATCACCACGAGCTAATCTTTTATCGAGCTTTGTACCCGGACCACAATAATTATACTGTGGAACGTGTAGTTCAAATGGCAAGCTATTGATGATTTTATTTAATAGCCCCCTTCCTTTTTTTTTTTATCTTTTTTTTTTTTAATTGCACGTTGATGTTCAATCATTGTGTTCAAAGAACTAACATTATTTAATAAAATCTCAAGTATTTATACGTTTTCGGGTTAGTACAAATTAAGCGAGCAGCGTGTTCAGTTGTAAAAACATGGAATTTCAAGAACAATCATTAAAGTTGCCAGTCATTAATTTTGATCAAATTGTGCAAAAAACTGCTCCGAAAAAACCATACGAAAAAAGACATGGAAGTTTATTACCAAATAGTGTAAGAGGAGTATTTTGTGGACCTTCAAATTCTGGCAAAACGAACGCTTTGTTTGCAATAATAATTCATCCAAATGGATTGAGATTTGAGAATATTTATGTCTATTCCAAATCACTTCCAAAGTACAAATTTCTCGAAAAAATCATCAATAATGTTGAAGAAATTGGTTATTTTCCATTCATTGAACATGAAAAAGTTATTCAACCAGAAGAAGCTAGACCAAATTCACTCATGATTTTTGATGATATATCTACTGAAAAACAAGATAATGTTCGAGCATTTTTTTGCATGGGTAGACATCAAGCAGTTGATAGTTTTTATTTATCTCAGACCTATGCTCATATACCCAAACATTCGGTACGTGATAATGCTAATTTTTTTGTACTTTTTCGTCAAGATGAAAGAAATTTTAAACATATATACAATGATCATGTAAATACTGACATGGATTTTTTAAAATTCCGCACCATATGCTCGACGTGTTGGAATACAGATAAATATGGATTTCTTGTGATTGACAAAGATAGTGATATTAATAATGGTCGATACAGGAGAGGTTTTGATTGTTATATAAACATTACAACTGATGGTGCTGAAAATAAAGTTTCTCCCTCTACAAGTGAAACATCTACCATCTAAAAAAATACATTAGATAATTTTATAATATACGATATATAGTTTGACTTTCAATGAAAAAGACAGTAGAATTGTGTACTGTGAACTGTCAACAGCATCAATATGAAGCAAACAAAATTACATGCTGAAAAATCACTATTGCATGAAATTGAAAAAGCAAGCGATTCAATAAGACGTAAACATAAACTAATTAAATATGGTCGAGTTGAAAACGAGAGAATAACAAGTGAGGTATTAGGACCTATTACTGAACCACTAAAAAAAATGCTAGCAAATGTATCAAAACGAAAATCAGCACCAATTTCAGATAAAACATTTGAAAAAGATGAAGAATTTTCTATGGAAGAAGATTATGAGACCGAAGAAGAATCAATATTAGAAAATGATAAAGTGGAAAAAAATTATATTCATCCGTCAACTTTGCCCAAAGATGACGGTGATGACGGTGATGATGATTATACAGACGATGATATAATAGAGAAGAAAAAAAAAATTTGGAAGATGAAAAAACAGATTGATAACCAAAAAATATTAAATCCTAAAGATAAAAACAATAATACAATGTATACCGTGCAAAAATTGAAAAATAAATTATCATTTGGTAATTCACCAATTGAAATAAAAAATAAACATATCTATGTAGCAATTAAAATTTATCCTGCGACTCAAGGACTCTTGGAATTATTATTTAAATCATCACCCAATGCATCTAGTATTCGTAAAGTGGATCAGAAAATTTTCATTGAAATTATAAAATTAACAAATGTACATCGTAAAAATTTTAAACCGGAAGGTGCATTTTTGACCAACAGAACACAAAAATATAAAAATTATATTTCACTGTTTGTCAAGTCTTTACGAAAAAAACAATTAGAAAATAAAAAAGGTTCATCACTTGTACTACCAAAATACAAAACAATACAAAAAAATAAGGAAAAAAAAAATAATATGGATTATATTTATTGGGATGATCCAAATGAGCTTGTCAATCGTCTTCAATTACTTGTGGCTTCGGAAAAAGCGGGCAATAACAGTCACTCCAATGAAATCCTTTCAATTATTGAGGAATTAAAAGAAGCTGGTATTATAATATAAAGTACTCATTCAACATCCCATGCACGCAGTCATTGTGTAGACATTAAAGAGCAATAATGTCTAGTGTTGATATATTTGGACGTCAATTGTTGAAAAAACGAAAATATAGCTTAGATGGACAAAGAAGAGGACCTCCTGGTAAAGGTTTTGAATTTACAACAGATGGACATTATGATATTGCTGGAAAAAAATTATGTCATATTGCTGATGCCGAAGACGTGAATGATGCTGTTTCAAAAAAAAATGCATTGTCTATGATTTCGAATGAAATTGAAAATCTTTTTTCTATTATAATAAAATTATTGGAAGACAGTGAAAAACGAAATGTTCGCATCATTAATCAACTGGCAATCAAGTTGGACGCATTGGAAGCAAAAAGTCTATAAATGTATAAAACAAAAGAAAAACAAAAAAGCAAAAAAGACAATGACTATATTAGAAGTGTTATAGCACATGAACTACAAAAACCTGCTCGCCGATTTTATCAACGTAGACATGTCGACATTAGAGGTCTTGATGAGACATGGCAGTGTGACCTGGTGGACATGAGTGCATATGCTTCTGTGAACGATAATTACAAATTTATACTTACAATAATTGATAATTTTTCTAAATTTGCATTTGCTGTACCACTCAAGACGAAAAGTGCAAAAGATGTCACTGCAGCAATGAGATCTGTTTTTATCAAAGGTCGATATCCAAAAAAAAATTTACATGTCGACCAAGGAAAAGAATTTTACAATAGTGAATTTAAAAAACTCTTGAAAGAATATAATATAAATATGTATTCAACATATAGCAGTTTGAAAGCAAGTATAATCGAGAGATTCAACAGAACGCTAAAAAATAAAATGTGGGAAAGATTCACATATCAAGGCAGTTATAAATGGTTGACTCTACTTCCACAGTTGATTAGAAATTATAATAATACAAAGCACAGAACTATAAAAATGAAACCAAAAAATGTAAATGGAAACAATGAAAAAGATTTATTGCGAGGAATATATCATAATCAAAATCCAATGTTTTATGTTGCATCAAAGTTGAAGAAAAAATTTAAAATTGGTGATGAAGTACGAATAAGTAAATATAAGAAAATTTTTGAAAAAGCTACACTCCAAATTGGACTACTGAAATTTTTACAATCACAAAGCTATTAAATACAATACCTATAACTTACAAAATTGCTGACTATCAAGAAAATGATCTTGAAGGATGTTTTTATGGAGAGGAACTCAGTCCTGTACGATATCCAGATGTATATCTTGTTGAAAAAATTATAAAAAAACGTAAAAATAAAGTACTTGTAAGATGGTTAGGTTTTGATTCTGAACATGATACATGGGAAAATGAATCAGATTTATGAATTATGTATGTAGATTAAGACAAAAAAAATGTTTAAATAAAAATTTTATAACAAATATTTCAAATATAATTTATTTATTAAATACAGTGTCAATAGGTTCCGACCAATTTTCTAATAATACAACTTGATTATTCTCACCAATACATTGCAATGTTAAAACTCTTCTTTTAATACCATCCTCCAATTCGAGAAACCTTTTTTTATTATAAAAATAGTATTCAGCATCTTTTTTTGGTAAGAAAACAGTATATTTATTATATATTTCGACTGATAGACTTGCACCAGACTTTCTTTCACAGCAAGTTTCAATTTTTGTCACAACATAGTAAACATCTTTTATCAAATCTTTTAATAATTTACATTTTTTTGAAATTCGCTTAGTCTTGGTGTTTATCAGTTTTATAGTATTGTCTAGATAATGAATGCATTTGAAGAAGAGTTAACAATTTATGCATTTTTCTCATTTTATGAGAAAACAAACTCACATTTGTTGTATTTTCCTCCCAAAAAAATAAGATCTAAAGATCCATCGATTGCAGCATTTTCAATTTTTGTAAAAAAATCATTATTTTTCATAAACTTGGCTATTCTGCTTGGTAAAAAGACATTGAATTCGTCATTTAATGTGGCAATAACTCCATTGTATTCATTATGGATTTTGTGTAGAGCTGTTACTTTGTACTTTCCATTGACTTCCAACTCTGATATTTTTTTAAGAACCAATTTGGCTTCTATTTTAGCAATATTATTCAATCGTTGTTCCATTTTATTCGTGCAGTTTTTTTTTTCTACAAACATTTTGAGCAAATAAATACGTATAATATAAAATTTATAAATATAATTTTAAATTTCTTACCTTTTGTTACAGTCTTGATTTTCGAATGATAAAATTTCACAAAAGTTTCTCGTTTATATAGGAATAAAACAATAAAATAGTAGGAGTAATTATTAAAATGTCACGTAGTTAGAGTCAGCAAATTCTCACGTGAATAATAAAACAATGGTGTTTGTTTTATCAGCATAAAAAATGCTAGGTAATCAAACCTTTGATAGCTCAGTTGGTAGAGCGATGGACTGTAATTTAATTATAAACAAATACAAAAGTTATCCATCGGTCGCTGGTTCGAACCCGGCTCAAAGGAATAATTTTTTATCCGATAGTATATATATATATATATATATATATATATTAGAAATATAAAACAAGAATCCCTCATTTACTGTTCATCACTTGAAGAGTCAACAAAAAAGAAAAATGTTTGAACGCAAAAACAAATCCATCGACAAGTATTCAGAAAAGACTTTTCTGTTAGATGAAGGAAAGGAAAAAAATTTCAATGAACCAAAATCAAAGTATTGGGAAAAAAAATCAAATATATTTGTAAATATTAAGTATAAAAAACTTAAAGAGTACTAAGCATTCATATAATAATATAAAAAATTTGTAAAATAATAAGAAATAATAAATTTTTTTTTGAAAATTAAAACTTATTGTTTTTATTTACTCTGTCATATCCTCATCCTTTTCCTATGAATATATTTAAAAAAAAAAAATAGATATTGTGAATTTTAAATTTCTTACAGGTCGCTGGTTTGAACCCAGCTCGGAGAAATATTTTTTTTTTCATATTATTCTCCAATACCGATTAAAATTTGAAAATAACAATAATAATGAAAAATATTCATTAAATAAACATTTGAAAAAAAAAAAATAAATAAAATTAAAAAAAATTTTTGTCATATTTTTATTTAATTATAGCATGTATATACATGCATATAGCATTGACCTTCCGTCATTCTCTGGCGCCCCGTCAGCAGATCATAT
>WSYQ01001220.1:0-10631 GCA_011426435.1 Lysiphlebus fabarum
TTTTTAAATAAAGACAATATTAATATGTACAACGAAATATGATCTGCTGACGGGCAGCAAGCACGCACGGTCATTCCAGATGCATTGTCTTAATTATGCATCGCGATTCATTTTTACTTACTGTGCACTTTTAAATCTCTATCTTTTTTTGTTAATATGAAATAATAGAATATTTTTTTCCACATCCTTTCTGTCACCTTTAAACAATAAGTAAATACATTTTTGTAAAATGCATTTTTTATATATTTTATTCTATTGTCAATCACATCTTATCAGTCAGCGGTCAGTTGATCTTAAGACAACTACTTTCTTTTCATTGATAAAAAAATTATTTGAAGATGTATTCTTCAGAAAGATGTGAGAAACTTGTTAATATTTTAAGTGCGGGTTATAATTCAGCGAATTCTATCGATACTATTGATAGATGGATTAAATGGGGTAGCGCAAATATAAAATTATTGAATAAATTTTTGAAAAATTCAGCTGATTCAGTGGGTGCAAAAAAAAGAATACAATTAGTTATAGTGACACTTACAGCAATAATCGTAAAGTTACAAGTAAAAAGAGAAAAAACTCTACATCATGGTGCTGGTATGAGCACTCGTCATGTTGAACCGTCATTGCATGATAGAGTAAAATGGAATGATTTAGAAAATATTTTTAAAGGCAATATAATAACTGGAAGTGTGACCAATCTGTATCATATAAAAATAGAAGATTTTTTGAAAGATTCTAAAACTGTTGTCAGTAAAAAACTGAAAACTTTTTTGAAAAAAAAAATTAATGTCAAAGTCAATTCATGCTTACATTGTGAGTATGAGGTTTTGAAAGATGATACAGAAGTGAGAGAAATAAAATCTTTTATTACAAAAAATTCAGTAATACTTCCAACCACAAATCTCGATGATTGGTTTGATGAACATTTTTTTGATCCATTATTAAAAAAAATTGAAGAGTTTAATCTTGGTATTTCTGGCTGGAGCTTAAAAAAAAATTAAGAGCATTATTTTTACTTTATGCAGATATCAACCATTGCGTGGTGGTGCTTCCACGTTTGTTGAAATGCCTGATAATATTAAAAAAAAAAAAGCAGTTTTAAATATACAAAATAAAGATATGTATTTTTTTTTTTTGTGGTTTGTGACTGCAGCTTTGCATCCAGCACAAAACAATACATGTCTTGTTGGGTCATATCCATATTTTAGTAGAGTATTATCATATGATGGAATATCGTTTTCAATGAAGCTGCGAGACATACCAAAATTTGAAAAATTAAATAATTTAAGAATCAATGTCTACGCAATTGTTTCAAATAATCCAAAAAAAAGTATTATTGCTCCTGTATTTTTGAGTGATAATACTAGTGATAACGAAACGATTCATCTATTGGCAGTTGATAAAAACGAAAATGATAATAAAAAAAAAGATGACACCAATCAAAATATCATTTTTGATGATGAATGTTTTTCGGCTGACGATGAGAGTGATAATAATATGGAAGTTGATCAAGAATATGAAAATTATGTTGACACACAGAAAAAAGGAAAAAAAAATTTCATTTTGCATTAATTAATTTATCACGTTTGATAAGCTCACAAGTCAGCAAAGCTAATGGTCGTTTATATATTTGTGACAGATGTCTTAACCATTTTTCATCACAAATATATTTAGAAAAACATTTGTCTGATTGTTGTCAAATCAATGAAGCACGAATGATTATGCCAAAAGAAGATGATAATATATTAAAATTAAAAAATCATCGATACAAAGAACTTGTACCATTTGTCGTATATGCTGATTTAGAATGCATCCTCCATCCAATTGATAATACAGAGACCAACGAACATATTCCACACAGTGCAGCATACTACGTAAAGTGTAGTTTTGATGACTCATTATCATATTACAGAATGAATCGTGGTGAAAACTGAATTGAATGGTTCATTAAAGAATTGGAAAATTTAGCTCATCATATCAATATCATGATGATTTCAAATATCATACCGATGGAAAAATTGTTTTTGAGACAGAAACAAGAATTTAAAAATGCTACAACTTGCCATATATGTGAGGAGACTTTTCTGGTGCAAGATGTTAAGCATCGTGATCACTGTCACTTCACCGGAAAATACCGTGGTCCTGCTCATGCCAGTCGTAATATTAACTATACGAAGTCTCACACAATACCTGTCGTCATGCACAATTTATCAGGATATGATTCTCATTTTTTAATTCGAGGTCTCTGCAAGACATTTGAGTGTTGAATACACATTTTACCAATAAATAAAGAAAAATATATTTCATTCACGGAAAAAGTGGATAAAACTGTTGTAAAAATGCGGTTCATTGACTCATACAGATTTATGCCAGGTAGTATCGATAGATTATCATCTGATTTGAGCAATGACCAAAAAATTATAACCTGTAGTGAATGCAATAGTGAATATTTTAATTTTTTGTGTAGAAAAGGTGTATTTCCCTACGAATATATTGACTCATGGGAAAAATTAAATACAAAAGCTCTTCCACCAAAAAATGAATTTTTTTCAAAATTAAATAACTCTGACATATCAAACGAAGATTATGAACATGCCAAAAATATTTGGGAAAAATTTAAAATAGACATTAGTAGAATATTCTGACTTATAGTTGGAAACTGATGTGCTTTTATTGGCAGATATTTTTGAAAATTTTCGTTTGAGCTGTCTATCAACATACAGTCTCAGAATCAGAAAACTGATTGCAATAGATGGATCCTTGGCAATGTAATTTAAAAGTTGTATTTTCTGTTTATCAGACACTTTGATATATGGTACAATCCATTCAACTTTCTGAAGTGTTATTTGTACTTTTTCAATATCTTTCTCATTTGTAGATTGTTCTTGTAGACAAGCATTTACATCACTATTTGATCTTATAATAATTAGTTCATGCTTTGCATTTATAATTATTTTTTTATAATCTTCAGCAAATCCAAGCAGTAGACTGAGTGGTATAGATATATCAAATAGCCATTCGAATCGATTAAAGATTTTTCATCAGATATTAACCATCCAGCGTTTTCCAACAATGATTTTTGATTTGGACTCAATGAAATATATCCTTTCATGAGAGTTGTAAGACCGACATTTTTACTTCGACCAATTTCAATTGCATTAATCTCGAAGTGAATTTCTTCAAACATATGTGCTATTGCCATTCTGACGAGTGAAGTTGTTTTTGGCACAGATTTTCCATCACTCGTCAGAAATTTTCCAGAAATATGCAATGAACTTTTACTTGGCGGGACACATAAATCTTGATGTTGTATTCCAATCCGAATTTCATCGTTGTTATTAAATGTTGAAGCACCATAAGGCTGATGTGCATGTAACTTACAATGTGCAATTGATTCATCAAAAATAATCGGATCTTGTATACTTAAGATTTCATCCATGGTATGATACAAAAAAAAGCAACAAAATGATACTTTTATTTTTTCTGTTGTAGACGTGGATTCAGACCGAGACTCTTGAGAAACTGAATACTTTGGTGTGTTATCGCTTTGCTGCCTTGTTTTTGACTGATTTTTTTTTGGCATGATGTCTCACATTTATAGCTTTGTCCAATAACTTTATTATTATGTTATTTCTTGTCTTTTTTATTGAAAACGATGCCCATAGTTTTTTTTCTATTTAACACTTTTAATATGTAGTCGAATCGTAATAATTTCTACATTTTATCTCACTATGTAGCTCATTGTTATTTGGTTGAATACTAATTGTAGCACTTTGCACTAATACTTTTTGTATATAACTTTCAATATCCTCAATTTCATAACTTCCTGTGGGAATTGTTATTACTTCACACCCTTCAATATAAACTTTATTATTACTAATATCAATATTTGGTATTGAGTTGAAGGTTGTAAACTCGACAAGACCAGCAACATAATTTTTATTTGCTGACAATTCAATCGGTGGAAAATATTGTGTTTCAAGAGTCGATGATCTGCTCGACAATGTTAACGTAAATGAATCATCCATGACTAATGATATATTTATCATAAGTAATGGTTATTTATAGTCTCACACCAGCTAGAAACTTAAGACATAAATGACCATATACAATTGTATTATAATTCTGATATTTTTTATAATTATATTTAATGCTACCAACACCGAGATAATTTATCACTTCTTGTGGTGGCTTCAAATCACCAAAGCTGTCAAAATAAATAACATCATTGAGACGTTTTTTATATGCGATCCAATGTGTACCAACGCCATCTTTATCATCAAGATTTACAATTGCTGATTCATTTTTCCGTGGACCAGTTGATGGCAAATCATTTCTCATGAAAACTCCCCGAAAATGAGGAATTTTAAAAGCTTTGGCATATTTGATGATATCAATATTTGTGAGAGCTCGATGTGGTAGCTTTACAAGTTTTTTTGTTTCAAATTTTTAGGTGGATTTAAAAAAAGACCTAATCCTTTTTTGTATGGAGATAGGAATAATCCTTTACCCAATACAATTGATTCCATTTTTTCATTATGACGTTGATTTTCTTGAAGTAATTTTTTTGCTGCATGCACAACATTTATTGTTTTTGAAATTGCTGCTGCACCACCTGTCATCACACCAGATGCACTTAGTCGAGCCAATAATGGTATAAGATATGGTAGTATACTACCATCGCTATTATTTTTGCTATTTAATGGAATAGGTAAAATTCGTGGCAAAGAAATTTTTTTCTTTCCACCAACTTTTTTGACAGCATCACGTGCACCTTCTAGAATTGTCTTTATTGGATCAGTGATTCCAGGCTTTATAGATTTTTTTGATATGCCTATAATTTTCTTGAGACTCGTTAAATTCTTTTTATTTTTTCGTTTTATAATTATTTTTTCTTTATCCTTTTTAGTTTTTATTTTTTTCTTTATTTTATGATGAATTTTTTTATTTTTTTTGATATTATTTAAACCCATACCAAGTTTTGTTTTTAAATTCATTGCTGTTGTCACACCCCAAGCTACAGCTCTTTCACCAAGTGACGAATCTTTGGCAAAAACACGTTGCCAAGCTTTATCAGCAAGTATTTTGTCAGCTTTATGTCGTTCTTCAAGATTATCAGGATTTTTTGAGTAGCTTATATCATGCTCACGACAATGTTCATCCAGTGGATTAATACCACGATCACCACGAGCTAATCTTTTATCGAGCTTTGTACCCGGACCACAATAATTATACTGTGGAACGTGTAGTTCAAATGGCAAGCTATTGATGATTTTATTTAATAGCCCCCTTCCTTTTTTTTTTTATCTTTTTTTTTTTTAATTGCACGTTGATGTTCAATCATTGTGTTCAAAGAACTAACATTATTTAATAAAATCTCAAGTATTTATACGTTTTCGGGTTAGTACAAATTAAGCGAGCAGCGTGTTCAGTTGTAAAAACATGGAATTTCAAGAACAATCATTAAAGTTGCCAGTCATTAATTTTGATCAAATTGTGCAAAAAACTGCTCCGAAAAAACCATACGAAAAAAGACATGGAAGTTTATTACCAAATAGTGTAAGAGGAGTATTTTGTGGACCTTCAAATTCTGGCAAAACGAACGCTTTGTTTGCAATAATAATTCATCCAAATGGATTGAGATTTGAGAATATTTATGTCTATTCCAAATCACTTAATCAACCAAAGTACAAATTTCTCGAAAAAATCATCAATAATGTTGAAGAAATTGGTTATTTTCCATTCAATGAACATGAAAAAGTTATTCAACCAGAAGAAGCTAGACCAAATTCACTCATGATTTTTGATGATATATCTACTGAAAAACAAGATAATGTTCGAGCATTTTTTTGCATGGGTAGACATCAAGCAGTTGATAGTTTTTATTTATCTCAGACCTATGCTCATATACCCAAACATTCGGTACGTGATAATGCTAATTTTTTTGTACTTTTTCGTCAAGATGAAAGAAATTTTAAACATATATACAATGATCATGTAAATACTGACATGGATTTTTTAAAATTCCGCACCATATGCTCGACGTGTTGGAATACAGATAAATATGGATTTCTTGTGATTGACAAAGATAGTGATATTAATAATGGTCGATACAGGAGAGGTTTTGATTGTTATATAAACATTACAACTGATGGTGCTGAAAATAAAGTTTCTCCCTCTACAAGTGAAACATCTACCATCTAAAAAAATACATTAGATAATTTTATAATATACGATATATAGTTTGACTTTCAATGAAAAAGACAGTAGAATTGTGTACTGTGAACTGTCAACAGCATCAATATGAAGCAAACAAAATTACATGATGAAAAATCACTATTGCATGAAATTGAAAAAGCAAGCGATTCAATAAGACGTAAACATAAACTAATTAAATATGGTCGAGTTGAAAACGAGAGAATAACAAGTGAGGTATTAGGACCTATTACTGAACCACTAAAAAAAATGCTAGCAAATGTATCAAAACGAAAATCAGCACCAATTTCAGATAAAACATTTGAAAAAGATGAAGAATTTTCTATGGAAGAAGATTATGAGACCGAAGAAGAATCAATATTAGAAAATGATAAAGTGGAAAAAAATTATATTCATCCGTCAACTTTGCCAAAGATGACGTGATGATGGTGATGATGATTATACAGACGATGATATAATAGAGAAGAAAAAAAAAATTTGGAAGATGAAGAAACAGATTGATAACCAAAAAATATTAAATCCTAAAGATAAAAACAACAATACAATGTATACCGTGCAAAAATTGAAAAATAAATTATCATTTGGTAATTCACCAATTGAAATAAAAAATAAACATATCTATGTAGCAGATAAAATTTATCCTGCGACTCAAGGACTCTTGGAATTATTATTTAAATCATCACCCAATGCATCTATTATTCGTAAAGTGGATCAGAAAATTTTCATTGAAATTATAAAATTAACAAATGCACATCGTAAAAATTTTAAACCGGAAGGTGCATTTTTGACCAACAGAACACAAAAATATAAAAATTATATTTCACTGTTTGTCAAGTCTTTACGAAAAAAACAATTAGAAAATAAAAAAGGTTCATCACTTGTACTACCAAAATACAAAACAATACAACAAAATAAGGAAAAAAAAAATAATATGGATTATATTTATTGGGATGATCCAAATGAGCTTGTCAATCGTCTTCAATTACTTGTGGCTTCAGAAAAAGCAGGCAATAACAGTCACTCCAATGAAATCCTTTCAATTATTGAAGAATTAAAAGAAGCTGGTATTATAATATAAAGTACTCATTCAACATCCCATGCACGCAGTCATTGTGTAGACATTAAAGAGCAATAATGTCTAGTGTTGATATATTTGGACGTCAATTGTTGAAAAAACGAAAATATAGCTTAGATGGACAAAGAAGAGGACCTCCTGGTGAAGGTTTTAAATTTACAACAGATGGACATTATGATATTGCTGGAAAAAAATTATGTCATATTGCTGATGCCGAAGACGTGAATGATGCTGTTTCAAAAAAAGTTGCATTGTCTATGATTATGAATGAAATTGAAAATTTTTTTCTATTATAATGAAATTATTGGAAGACAGTGAAAAACGAAATGTTCGCATCATTAATCAACTGGCAATCAAGTTGGACGCATTGGAAACAAAAAGTCTATAAATGTATAAAACAAAAGAAAAACAAAAAAGCAAAAAAGACAATGACTATATTAGAAGTGTTATAGCACATGAACTACATAAACCTGCTCGCCGATTTTATCAACGTAGACATGTCGACATTAGAGGTCTTGATGAGACATGGCAGTGTGACCTGGTGGACATGAGTGCATATGCTTCTGTGAACGATAATTACAAATTTATACTTACAATAATTGATAATTTTTCTAAATTTGCATTTGCTGTACCACTCAAGACGAAAAGTGCAAAAGATGTCACTGCAGCAATGAGATCTGTTTTTATCAAAGGTCGATATCCAAAAAAAAATTTACATGTCGACCAAGGAAAAGAATTTTACAATAGTGAATTTAAAAAACTCTTGAAAGAATATAATATAAATATGTATTCAACATATAGCAGTTTGAAAGCAAGTATAATCGAGAGATTCAACAGAACGCTAAAAAATAAAATGTGGGAAAGATTCACATATCAAGGCAGTTATAAATGGTTGACTCTACTTCCACAGTTGATTAGAAATTATAATAATACAAAGCACAGAACTATAAAGATGAAACCAAAAAATGTAAATGAAAACAATGAAAAAGATTTATTGCGAGGAATATATCATAATCAAAATCCAATGTTTTATGTTGCATCAAAGTTGAAGAAAAAATTTAAAATTGGTGATAAAGTACGAATAAGTAAATATAAGAAAATTTTTGAAAAAAGCTACACTCCAAATTGGACTACTGAAATTTTTACAATCACAAAGCTATTAAATACAATACCTATAACTTACAAAATTGCTGACTATCAAGAAAATGATCTTGAAGGATGTTTTTATGGAGAGGAACTCAGTCCTGTACGATATCCAGATGTATATCTTGTTGAAAAAATTATAAAAAAACGTAAAAATAAAGTACTTGTAAGATGGTTAGGTTTTGATTCTGAACATGATACATGGGAAAATGAATCAGATTTATGAATTATGTATGTAGATTAAGACAAAAAAAATGTTTAAATAAAAATTTTATAACAAATATTTCAAATATAATTTATTTATTAAATACAGTGTCAATAGGTTCCGACCAATTTTCTAATAATACAACTTGATTATTTTCACCAATACATTGCAATGTTAAAACTCTTCTTTTAATACCATCCTCCAATTCGAGAAACCTTTTTTTATTATAAAAATAATATTCAGCATCTTTTTTTGGTAAAAAAACAGTATATTTATCATTTATTTCGACTGATAGTCTTGCACCAGACTTTCTTTCACAGCAACTTTCAATTTTTGTCACAACATAGTAAACATCTTTTATCAAATCTTTTAATAATTTACGTTTTTTTGAAATTCGCTTAGTCTTGGTGTTTATCAGTTTTATAATATTGTCTAGATAATGAATACATTTGAAGAAGAGTTAACAATTTATGCATTTTTCTCATTTTATGAGAAAATAAACTCACATTTGTTGTATTTTCCTCCCAAAAAAATAAGATCTAAAGATCCATCGATTGCAGCATTTTCAATTTTTGTAAAAAAATCATTATTTTTCATAAACTTGGCTATTCTGCTTGGTAAAAAGACATTGAATTCGTCATTTAATGTGGCAATAACTCCATTGTATTCATTATGGATTTTGTGTAGAGCTGTTACTTTGTACTTTCCATTGACTTCCAACTCTGATATTTTTTTAAGAACCAATTTGGCTTCCATTTTAGCAATATTATTCAATTGTTGTTCCATTTTATTGTGCAGTTTTTTTTTTTCTACAAACATTTTGAGCAAATAAATACGTATAATATAAAATTTATAAATATATTTTTAAATTTCTTACCTTTTGTTACAGTCTTGATTTTCGAATGATAAAATTTCACAAAAGTTTCTCGTTTATATAGGAATAAAACAATAAAATAGTAGGAGTAATTATTAAAATGTCACGTAGTTAGAGTCAGCAAATTCTCACGTGAATAATAAAACAATGGTGTTTGTTTTATCAGCATAAAAAATGCTAGGTAATCAAACCTTTGATAGCTCAGTTGGTAGAGCGATGGACTGTAATTTAATTATAAACAAATACAAAAGTTATCCATCGGTCGCTGGTTCGAACCCGGCTCAAAGGAATAATTTTTTATCCGATAGTATATATATATATATATATATATATAAAATATAAAACAAGAATCCCTCATTTACTGTTCATCACTTGAAGAGTCAACAAAAAAGAAAAATGTTTGAACGCAAAAACAAATCCATCGACAAGTATTCAGAAAAGACTTTTCTGTTAGATGAAGGAAAGGAAAAAAATTTCAATGAACCAAAATCAAAGTATTGGGAAAAAAAATCAAATATATTTATAAATATTAAGTATAAAAAACTTAAGGAGTACTAAGCATTTATATAATAATATAAAAAATTTGTAAAATAATAAGAAATAATAAAATTTTTTTTGAAAATTAAAAATTATTGTTTTTATTTACTCTCTCATATCCTCATCCTTTTCCTATAAATATATTTAAAAAAAAAAATAGATATTGTGAATTTTAAATTTCATACAGGTCGCTGGTTCGAACCCAGCTCGGAGAAATATTTTTTTTTTCATATTATTCTCCGATACCGATTAAAATTTGAAAATAATAATAATGAAAATAATAAAAAATATTCATTAAATAAACATTTAAAAAAAAAATAAATAAATTTAAAAAAAATTTTTGTCATATTTTTATTCAATTATAGCATGTATATACATGCATATAGCATTGACCTTCCGTTATTCTCTGGCGCCCCGTCAGCAGATCATATTTCGTTGCATATTCACTGACTTAATTTAAAGATCATAGTTTTATCATTTTAGAAATGTAATAAATGAATTGTATAATATATATATATATATATATACACATGTATGTATAATGTGAAGATTGAGGACCATTTCGACGACATAGTAGCAACTTT